>JAVFBZ010138534.1:0-12363 GCA_032466195.1 Katharina tunicata
TCTTAGTATCTAGATCGAAACGTCGCTTAACAATATATCCAGAAGTTGAAAATCCATCTCAGTCGTCATGTCTTTATATTTCATATATAATAAAAAAACAGATATGAGGGTTCTATAATTATTATTTATATTAAAATCATTTTTAGAATTTTGATTTTCAATATAACTGGTAAATAAAAAAAAACTGGCGAACTCTCATACATATAAATTGGTCTGAAGCGGTTGATTGCAAAATTCAAAGAAGTCAATTTGTCGAAAATACCTCGCAAAATGGTAATGATTTTATTCGAAAATCCTTGAAATACTTTACGAGGCAAAAATGTACTTGAAACATATAAGTTAATTCCTAGTTATAAAAGCTTTCATAATATATTCCATGTGACAATAGCGCTAAACCTCATTGGTTCATCAGTGTCGATAGCATTGATTGCATGAATTCTGATCGATCACTGGAACAATCAGTTGCTGTTAAATAAATTTCGCGCGGAAAATATCATACATGTTTGATCAGAAAACCTGTGATGATTCAAAAGGCCAACTGTGGAGACTTTGGTTGTCTGCAAAACTACTCATTGAAAATCACAGCAGTCAATTGAGATGTTCATATCTGTTCAGCTGCAACTCTTTTATCAGTTTATAGGATACATAAAGCATAACAACACATGTAATGTTGGATAAAAATAAGTAAAAATGTAGAATTATTTAAAAGAAATACACAAACATTTCAGACAGGAATGAGTGAGATTTATTTACTGCACAACAATTTTTATACATTGAATTTGAGTACTAGAGAGGTAAAAAATAATATTAAAGAAAAAGGCCTGTGGTAAAAAGTAGTTTGCAAGATTTAGGAAAAGTACCTCTTGCAAAAAAAGAAAATACACAACATAAGACACAACAGCAAAACAGTAAAACTCAAATAAATGCTTTAGAATTATAAACATGTGTAAATATGATTATGTTTTTGATTTCACTTGTAGAAAATGCCGGAGAAAAGCAGTAAGGAAACTGAACTGGTCACTTTGAGGGAAATATTTGTAGATTGTGGCTCCAGTTTACAGAGCCATGGGAAACTTCTGAAAGCTTTAAAGAAAACATTTGAAAAGGTAAGATTTTCAATGTTAGCAATTTGTTAACTGTTGTTGTAAACTTGTAATGGAAGTAGACATTGACACAGTGGAGAATTCATAGGGATGGCTATATAATAGTGAATTATGTTTTGCAGGGCCTTGTGCCAGTCCGCCAACGCTACAGAGTAGTTTGTCTTATTTTATCACCAGACGCCCATACCACTGCCACCCCATACAGGTGAAATAACCTGAAGCATCTCAATAAGCACCAACCAAACTATCTTACCAGTGCTCTGACTCCATATGTTCTAAGTCCTGGTAATATGTACTTATACTCGCAGACTAATGCAGATACCCTGTGTGTTTTTTTGTAGACTGATCTGGATGAGTTCTGGGCTGAGTTTGTGTGCCTGTTGAAGTACCCTATGCTAGTGTATGCCCGTGAACCTGTGGTTGAGAGGACAATAGAGTTTGTGGCTAGGTTTGTCAGTTCTGTGAGCACTGTGACCGGCGAGGAGGAAGTGGAAGGGGCTGATAATAACCCTCTACTCACACGACTTATCACATTTTTACTTCAGGTTCGTGGAAGATACCAGGGCTCAGTAGATATAGCATTAGCCTACTGAGCCAACTTTGACATACGGCATAGGTTAAACCTTGTCTGTTATCGCATACAAGAGTATGAGGGCGTATATTTCAGAGGCACAACATGAAGGAAGCACCTGTGGCAGCTGATAACTATAATTGTATTTTGAGTGGTTTCCTTTTGCGTTTCCATCAAACACCCAGATAAGCAGAATATTTACTCTTATTGATCTTAGTTTATTATTTATAAATAGCTGGCACTTCTGGCTGCCGCTTTATTTGCAAGTTTGTTCTTCAGCCCATTGATAACATTGAACCATGGGGTATTTTGTAGAACAATTTAAACCTTGCTGCATTCTGTTAAGTGCATCAACATTTTCAGCTATATGTAGTTTTTTTTTAAATAAATCTGACAACATATCACCCCTCTGTTATTTATGGCTTGAAATTAGCTGTAACATTATCAGGCTTTTGACAGACTCTAAACATTTGATGAAACCCAGATGATCATCAACTCATAAACCTAAAAAAAAAAACGCTTTAAACCTAAAAGTATTTAATTAAGCTGAACATTTTTTGTGCAATACGATCCTAAGTGAATTTTTTAATATTGACAGTCTCACAGTGCCTGTAACCAGAGTGTTCGTTTCCGTAGCTGTCAGTTAATCAATAAACTACTGGACAGTTTGGGAGAAGAGGCACACATTGATGATGAGCTATATGAGAAGATATTCGAGGGGATGCTTGAGAGGGTGCGAGATAAGCTGCCGTTAGTTCGTGTCCAGGCTGTACAAGCTCTGTCCAGACTACAAGACCCCAGTGATAAAGAGTGTCCAGTTATCAAAGGTGAGTCTTCACTGTTTGGTCGGTAGACCTAGTTTTCTCTCTTTAAAGACAACACCTTGTTTTCCAAGCTAAACTGCTTTTAGTTCGTATTCAATGCAGTGTGGTTCAAATGAAACAGTTTTATGTTAACTACATTTTAAAGAACACTGTCACGAAGAAACTATTCTTTGACAAGACGTCAACCAAAAATAGTTCGAAGGTAGTACAACCTTGAACAACCTGCCACAGAATTTAAAAGTGTTACCAAGAGGAATCGCAGTTTTCAACACATTACCTGTTAAGTTCATGTTATTAAAACGCATTGATTCAGGACAATGGTAAACTTCCATAATGCACCCTGTTAAGAACCAATACTTTGATCGGTCAATTTAAAAGCTTTATATTTACTAAATTAAGAACCTGTGTGCAGAACACTCTTTCCAGATTTTTTTCAAATGGATTTCCTTTCTTTCACGCAAGAAGGGATTTATGATGACCATCATGTGTCATACAACAAAGAAAGAAATGCTTCTGATTTTAACAAAGTCTGTTACTTCTTTCTGTCATTGATATTTTAACTCTCCTTTTTGTTCTTTCAGCGTACATGTTTTTGATCAACTGTGATCCTAGCCCTGAAGTCCGTAGATCTGTTCTGACGTGTATAGCTCCCTCAATCCGAACTTTGGCAGCTATCATAGAACGCACACGGGATGTTAAAGATGTAGTCCGCAAAGCTGCATTTGTTGTGTTGGCTGACAAAGTTCACATCAAAGCTCTGTCTATTGCTCAGAGAATTCAACTCCTTCATGATGGACTTAATGATAGAGCAGGTAATTACACAACATTTAAGTTTAGATTTCAGAGAAATGTATATTAAGCATAAAGGTGATGTTAAGTTTGTGAAGTTGATGTAGAACTTGAAAAGTTAAATTTTGAAGAAGAAAAAACTTGTATTTTTTATTTGTGTTGAGCCTTTTTTCAATAAGTTGGGCGTTCAGTTCAGCATCCGTCTTAATCATGTTTAAAGGTAAATTAAATTAAGTTTTGACACAAGGGAAGTATCGGTTTCCATAGTTAATACATATTAAACAAATTTTGTACATATTTTTATCTGTTCATACAAATTATATCCTCTTTGAAAAGATTCAAATTAAAATCCATGTGTTAAACACTTTATTGTTGTAGAAGCGGTAGTGAAGACATGTTCTGACAAACTTCTCCAGAATTGGCTCAGAGCTTCTGCGGGGAATGTTCTTGATTTGCTGAAAAGCCTAGATGTGGAGAGTTCTTTGGAAACCTGTGAGCAAGCCGTAGCAACCATGTTTAAAGCTTCAACTGTTAGCGATCTCGTCACCAACTTTGACCTTTTGAATGATAAGTAAGTTTTGAAAACAGCTCATACTCAGTTTAACAAATAGCAATATCTTGGTTAAGATGTTGACTGAGTCCCCTTAAGAAGTTTTAGCCTTCTTGCCGAACGTAATATATTAGTGAAATTCCTAGTGGCTGATTTGATATTTGGGTGATTTCAAGGTTATTTCCTTTTTTCTTCGGAAGAGACTTTGATGCAAATGCATCACATGAGTGACATAACCTTGAGTTAAACCAATCTTATTCATAAATAGGTTGGATTAGAGCCTCCTGTGCCTGTAAGCTAAGGTGCATTAGGAAGCCAATTTGTTGTGTCTTCATATGATGGCCAAGTTTCCAAACTCGAAACTGACTTCAAGGTTTTTTAAAATTGTGATGTCAAGATTGCGCCACCTTCTATTGATTACTTTTACACTTAATCACTCCAACTCAATAACTTTTAAACGTACAACCCTGAAATTTTAATGACTTATATTTCCATCACATCTATTAAGTTTTTGAGAAAATTGTTTTGATTACGCAATATGTATTGTAGATAAAATTAATAGTTTCTCACTGAGAAACTATAAAAAAATTTAGGCGGGTGTTCGTCCTCTGTTGTTGTTGTTGTTGTTGTTATATGCATTAGCAGGCTCTCTGGTCAGCATGTTTAAATATAAGCATCCTTCCTGCAGCTGGCTAAGCTAAACACTTTGCTGCACACAATTTATTTCGTAATCAGAAGAAGATCTGATCCCCATGATTGAAAGTATTCTAAACAAGCTTAGAAAATGTTAGGCCTACTTTCTGTTTTAAGGAATATATTCTCATTTAGGCCTATACATGGTGCGAAACCAATTAGGCCAGGGCTATACACAACTGTTTATAAATTGAATTATAGGCCCATCTTTCATCACTTAAATGTGAATGGTTCTATTTTAAGATTTTTTTGTTAATTTAGTATGGGTCTGTTTCACCAAGGAAAATTTTAACATTATGAGATTGATCTACAAATGCATTTGCAGTATGCCACATTAAAGGGCCTGTCCATAGCCAATGCTATCATATATTTGCTCTGGCTATATGGTAAAACCAACCAAGACAGCTGAATTAATATATTTGCCCTGTTCAATTTAAGTTTTTCACGCAACAATTGTCAATGATTACATGTCTATCTTTGCCAAAGCCTCACACTGCATTTGAATGGCCAAGATTGAATAAGTCAGTACATCAAAATTTATACATTCATACAGCACAAAGTCCAGCAGAACTTTTCTTGAAAGTAGTCTGCAACAGCTTAAAGTTGTTAAAAAAATACAAATTTGTCCAATAAGAATAAGATAAAATAAAAATAAAACAAAAGCCTCCCGCCCTCACCGTTTTTTCAAAAGTAATTGCCTGAGAAATTTGTAATCAATTTTTTTTTAGCCTTATGTTTCTGGTGTCTGCAGATTGTTTCAGCTGGTTTGTCATGGTCTCATGTGGATTTTCTGCCATACTTTGGCAGTGTAATGATATCACATAACTTACTGAAATATGCTTGAGTAAAGCATTAAACACTTGTCAAATACTAAAAATAACTTTTCTAATTCCTTGTTTTTTGTTTCAGAATGTTGATGGACCAGGAGAAGCTGACTGGAGAGAGTGCAATGTTCTGGTCTAGCCTCTGTAAATACATCCATTCTTTGGGTGACAGTCAGGAACAATTCTTAGAGATGATCTTACCAACATGTGTAGACTTTTGTCAGTATATACAACAGTAAGTACATAGTGATCTATTACTCTCTCTGATCACCTGACAAAGGCCATATGGTTGAGTTTTTCCATGTGTTTCAGTAGCACTGGATGTTTTTCTTTAAAGTCACATACGCACCCAAAATTTTTATTTTTAACTAATTCCGTTTGCCTTGATTTTTACAAGATTTGATGTTTGTTCAAAAATTAAAACAACCACGTTAAAATAAAAAGTATTCATTGGGTACAAAGCTTGTAATATAGAAGTTATTTTAATTTAATGTAAGGAGGGCTGGCCTTATTTGCTCAGGATTACTTTGATCCAGCCGCATTGAATGGCCATGTTTGTAACGAGCCAACATTTTGAACCTTGTAAGGGGTGTGGCTAACACGCTTGACTAGGAGTGACGTCGGTACATCAAAGTGTGTCTGACAGCAGACTGACACATTTCGAATTAAAAATTCTGACAGAAAATTCAGTTTTTAGTTTTTTAGTTATTAAAAAACTCTTCTTCGACCTACAAATTTGATGTTGAAATTATTGGAAAGCCTCTAACTTGTACTTCTTGATAAAAATATCAATTTTTCATGAGATTCTGTGATAGAGCAAAATTCAGAACTTTTGAGTGCGTATGTTACTTTAAACTAACCACTACACTTCACATTTTTATGGCTGTCTATGCGTCGCTGTTTACTTTTGAAATATGTTACCCTTGAATTAGTTGAATGCCCTTGGGTTCAGTGTTGACTGTAATGAATAGTGGTGTATCACACTATGAAACTAGCTTTCCAAACCATACACGATGTTTTATGAGTAAGGAGCTTCTGGCCTGTTTCCGATATATATTTTACCTGTAATCTGATTTAGATATCTGGAGAAGTGTCGTCAGTGTACTGATGTTTATGAACAATTAGAGCACGAGTTTATTCTTCAACAACTTCTGATGATGACCAAGTTTATGGACCTCTCTGACCAAGCAGGAAGGTAGGTTTCATTTTAATATTACTCCCAAGTTATCTCTCCCATGATGATGTGGTACCTGTGTCCTGGTGCTCTCAAAGTTAGAGGACAGCAGGACTTTAATTTGCTCTGGAGTCCTGTTTGTGTCCTATGCTTGTCCTGGGCAGTCTAATTTTCTTACCAGTGAGCGTGGTTTCTTTCAGCCATTCGCCTGGTACACTGTCATACAAGATCATTAACCTTTTTTACAGTATTTAACCCAATCAAAGAAACAAACACGAAACTATTGGGTTGAATTCAAAACTAATCCATCTGATTGATGGTGATTACCCTAAATGCTCAACAAATTCGACCCCTTTACCTCTCAACAAACTACATGTTATGCAAAGACTAAGAAGTAGAGAAAAAACAGTGTTGTAATTTTTATGAAGTTCAAACTTGACACTGACGAAAATTTTAGTTTTAGGTTAAGTTTTAGTTCCTAGTTCACATTGATAAATTCAATAAATTGATTAAAACTTTTGGCTTTAAGGTTGAATTTGTTGAGGATTTAGGGTAAAAGGGTATATGCATATTAATTATGAAAATAAATTTGTTTTATGCCCCGCTATAAAGACTTGTTGTCATTCTGAAGGTCAAGGTCAAATGTTTAGCGCCTTCAATTTTGTGTCTGGCTCATAACTTTGATGTGCATGATGGGATTCAGCCACACAAATAAATGAAACATGAAAATATAATTTATATTTCTTTAAAACAGAAATGCATTACTAAAATTATTGGATGACATGTTATTGGACGAAGCTGTCAATCATCGCCTCATTAAGGACATTATGCCCCGCCTACTCGACATCCAGTCTGACCCAGATTCACTTGTTACTCATCTAGCCGAAACCATATCGGATATCAGAGAACCAATCTCCACAGTTGAAAAACAAGCCGGAGAAGATGAACGGAGACAAAATGAACTCAAGGTATTGACCAATTCACAACTTATTTTTATGACAGCCTTGAGAGTGGTGGGAAAAAACTACTATTCATTCCTTTCAAATTTAGTAAACACAAGACAAACTACTAGAGCTGTGTTCCTTCAAATTGAACATCATACAGAAAGTCTTCAGTAGAAGTTTCTATCAACCAAATGGGAATTTCCTGTAAAGCAACCAGGTACTGGAGGAAAATTATCTTTCCTTGAGAAATAACACTTAAAGTGACTACATTATTTGGATGTGTATTTGTCTCTTCTTACTATTTGGGTACACACCTGTCAAATAAGTGAATACCCTTGAACCAATCCGTCCAATAAGTACACCATAAAATCCCAATCAACCAAACAAACCAAACAATTAGTCAACCGTTAATGAACCTCTTGACGTGTCACATTTATGTATTTGAACTACTCTCCTTACATTTATAGACGGCTCGTATCCGTGTAGAGCTAAACCAGCTGAGGGAGGATATGGACGAGGCAATACACAACCAGGACTTTGCTAAAGCCGCCGAGATCAAACTGAAGATCAGTGAAATGGAGGCTAGAAAGGCTGAATTGGCCCAGGAACTTGTTCCCCATGTTGAGGAGGTCAGAACGGAAAAGGTATTGACATAGTTTAACCAATAACCTTAATGTGATAAGCATTGTGCAATGTAAGCTTACTCCTATACCACTTAACACACTACATGTTATGCAAAGGCTAATAAGTCTAGAAACACATTGTTGAATTTAGGCTTAAAACTACTGGGAAATAAAAGTTTATTTTTTTCAAATTCACACTTATAATTCAGTAAATTGCTCAAAAATTTTGCATCAAATTTATTGATGATTAAGGATACTAAAGATGAAATCAAATGTTTTTAGACTTCAAAGGCCCCCGGGTTTTAAACCGGATTTAATTGAGTAAAATAACTTAAGGTGCTTCATACCAACTCCGATTTAACAAGCCCACTGTCTATGGGCAGTATGTTTCCAGATTATAGACATGCTGTCATTAGTGTCATACATGTACTTAGCACTGGAGGAAAATTATCTTTCAACAGCAATAACGTTTAACAGACTTTGCATTTTAGGTTGTGTTAGATTTTCCATCTTCTGTTGGAATACACTGCTGTCATATAAGTGAAATACCCTTGATGTTAAACATCAATCAATCAACTGATTTAACAAACAATCATACATGTGTACAGTGTTAACTTTTTTTGCAGACTGACCCGGAGACCTGGGTGAAATGTTTGAGCATTGTGTGTGAGTTTATGGAGAAAGCCACCCTCAAAACTCTCTCCCCTACTTTACAGATGGTCATTGAGACTCTAGTAAGTAATTACATTTCCTGGTTAGACGGTATTGACATGAACAGCTTCTACTTCATGGTGTATTTTGCAAAACATTTCTGTTAATTGAAGCTGACTGCAACCTCAGCGTTTCGTCCAATCTTGCATGTAACCAGCGTCCTGTACAGTGGTTTCCTTCACCCATTGGGCTGGCATTCCATGATATACAAGTGAAAATGAATACGGCGTAAAAATTCCAATCAAACTAACAAACAAACTAAAATTTAAAATGAAACTTTATAAAAAAAATATTTACACGATGTTAAGAACAAATAACAAAGTTAAATAAACGTTGAATTTGATTTCAAAATAATTTAATGCACATTGACAGTAAGAAAGCAAACTGGGATTTGAATGAATTTTTGTTGTTCAGAAAATAACTATAGCCAAGGGCCATATAGATGTGTTTTGTGACAAGCACCCCTGAGAAAAAAGAAAATCTTTCACAATCACAAATATTCACAAATATTTCTGTACGTTCTCACCAGGTGCCATATACAGTTCATACATTATGCTCAAAATTTCTTTCCAAAGGCAGGCGCCGTGGCTCAGTGGTTAGCACGTCTGACTGCAGATCCTCCTTCGATATACCGCACGGGTTCAAGTCTCCCAGTGGACTTGAGGTATATGAGGGAGTCACGTAAGGTGACTTAGGCAATCGCGGGGGCGGTTTTTACGAGGTTTCCTCCCGGTTCTCTGCCGTATTGAGTAGAGAAGAATAAGAAGTGGAGAATTCACCGTCATATAAATGAAATACCTTAAGTACGACACCAATTAAACAAACAAACAAACAATCTTTTCAAAGGTAAGGTTTCACTCTAGAGTTTAATGATTATCTTTTTATCCGGAGACACAGCTGCCGTACGATTGAAATTATCAACATTGTCAAACACTGAAGCACTGCTTTACATATTCATTCATCTGTTGTGTTTTAGATATTACCAGGTATCCAGAATGAGAACGCTGATGTCCGTCACCTGGCTGTGAAGTCATTAGGCCTCTGCTGTCTGCTGAAGAAAGAAAAGGCCCTACAACATCTAGTGCTCTTTGTCCAGGTAAGTCATACATACATGTATGTTTAAGTTTGGTGCAATAATTTACATAAAATCACAGTAAAACCTACGTATACATACTGGGGCCCGCGCCGTGGCTCAGTGGTTAGCGCGTCTGACTGCAGATCCTCTTTAGATGTACCGCATGGGTTCAAGTCTCCCAGTGGACCTGAGGTATATGAGGGAGTCACAATGTGACAATCGTGGGGGCGGTTTTTACGATGTTTCCTCCCGGATTTCCGCCGTACTGAGTAGAGTAGAATAAAAAGTGGAGAATCCGTCGTCATATAAATTAAATACCTTTAAGTACCACCAATCAAACAAACCTACGTATAGATACTCTCAATGAATAAAAAATGGTTTACTCTCAGATTTTTATTTCCACAATTGGTTGCCATAAATCCTGATTGATGATACATAACTACTAAGGGATTATTTTTAAATAAAGGGTATAAGCAGTGAAAAGGTTTTGCATTGAAGCATAGCATTTTGAGGGGGTACGGAAATGTTCCCCCCTGGAAAAGTTCCCACTGGGGGACATTTCCTACACTCATTTTGAGACAGTAACTAGTTTAGCTAAAAGGAATTCAAAGAAATATCTGTGTTGTAATGTCTTACAACATTATTCAGTTATTGCAGATAAAAATAAATTTTAAACCTGTTTGACCGTGAAAAAGATTACAGCAAATGATTTGTTTCAAAGCTGATATATGTTTGCCTGTATCATTCTAATTCAACCATCATTAGCATTCCTGGTTGCAAATTCTGTTTTCCAGGCATCACAAGTTGATACTGAAGGAGTTAGAGCCATGGCTCTGAGCATCTTGTTTGATCTACTGCACAAGTATGGCTTAGAGGTTCTACAAGTTGAGACTAGTAACACCTCTACAGAAGAGATTCGGAACAATGAGACCAACGCCTCTGATATGGAGAGCAGTACAGCTGATCCTCTTGATAACAGTACCGCATCAAACAGTGTCACCCAAGGGGAAGATGGGAAGGATTCCAGAACAAATACGGCCTCAAATCTTCTCACCATATTAAGCTCAGCATTGGATATTGAGGTTTGGGAGCATGGAGATTTTGTATCAGTTCTATAATTTAATTTATTTGCTGGATGTACATCTGTGATAGCATGAAAACAATTGCTAAATTTCAGTTCTTTGATCTGGGATCTTGTACTAAAATGCACTCACTAACTTGACTTCATGTCTTGCACCATGTCTTGCTTAGATTATAAGATGTTACACAAAGTATCAGCCCAATCTCCAACCCAGAATTAGTGATTTAATGGGCTGTTCTCTCCATGGGCTAAGGGCAGTATGTCCCAAGCTTACATTCATGAGGTCATATTGGAAGAACATCATCTTCCTATCCTTGAAAGCTGATGTTTTAAAAATTAGTTTGTGGATTCCTTGACAATGTAGTGTCAATTCCAATGCTGAAGTAAAACCTTAGAATTAATAATGTTATCTTCCAACATACACAAATTCCTTCATTCAAATCACTTATAAACAATAATTGCTGTGTTTTGTGTTTTTCCAGAGCTCTGAATTGAGAACAGTAGCTGCTGAGGGTCTTGCCAAACTGTTATTGTCAGGTCGTGTAATGTCCGCCAAGCTTCTCTCTCATCTCATACTCCTCTGGTATAACCCCGTAACCGAGGATGACACACATCTCAGACATTGTCTCGGGACTTTCTTCCCAGTGTTTGCAATTGCTGGACGGTAAGATTCCCGGGCGGAGTTTACATATCGGTCTAGAGTAATGATCATGAAGTTTGACACTTTCTGCAATTACTTAAATAGTCCAACGCTACATGTAGCTGGACAGTGGCTGTTACAGAGGGGTTCCTGCTACCAATTCTTCCCAGTTATTTCTTGTTTCAATCGAGATTTGAAATACAGTTTAATTGCTTATGCCTAAATTTAAAACTCTAAATTTAGAACTATCGAGTGCATACTACTGAGTTATCTGAAAATTACTCTTTTAAACCAGTTCTTCAACACTTTGGCAGAAATGATTTTGTGGACATTTCTCTGATTTGTTTCCAATGAGCTGTTTTTTTTTTTGGAGAGCTACTTGAGTTTCCCGGGCTGGTTGTCCGGAATTTCACTGAATACTATTCTGAGATTGTTTTGTGCTGTAAACAAATGCTTATTTGTTTTGGTTAATTATGGGTTTACACCGCCTTATCTGTTTTGGTGTTTGTCACATGTTAATTACATCAAAAGTATTACTAAGTATTTAAGTGTAAAATGTCAATATGGAACAAAAAAGGACTACAAAACACTATAATAACAAGTAGAAGTAAAATAAGAACCATACTTGTTTGATTATGCAGGCGGTTGGATGCAATCCTTGTGTGCCCTGGTGATATCTGACCCAAGTGGCTTCAGGAAGCCAATTTGTTGTATCTCGATTTCCATGGAAATGTATTGTGGCGTTTTCTGTGTTGTCCGGG
>JAVFBZ010138545.1:0-13164 GCA_032466195.1 Katharina tunicata
TTGATAGGTATTGCCAGTTCCTTTACAATAAAAGTCCTAACAACCTGCTCACAACTCTCATCATTCTCTTCAATTCCCCCAAACAATAAATTATTTCTTCGTGATCTAGCTTTAATTTCAACTACTCCAGTCAACATGTCATTCATTTTTTTACCATTGTTTTTAATCTCAAATTCACACTTGGTCAGTTTTGTAATTTAATCTTGCAGGGATTTTACTTTGTTGTTCATGTCTTTAACTCACTCACTCACCTCTCTCGTATTATCCTACATAGCTCTCTTTACGCTTGTGAGACTAGATTCAACGTTTGACACAATATCTTTCAATTTACCCACAGTAGTTAATTTTTCGTCTATTGATTTTAGCTTGTAGAATATTGCTGTGAGTTGAGACTGATTGTCTTGTAAAGGGGGCCGTTGGATCGGGGATACACTCGCCGGGTTGTCCGCCTAGAGAGACGAGCCACTAGCCGTACCGTACTGTATTTTAGGGGATATATTGCCTGTCCCTGGAATTGAGCTAGCCGGCTTGACCGGTGTTGGCGACAAGGAAGTTTGAAAAGTTTAGGTGTCACTCCCACTAAGCTCATTTTTGCTTCTCTTTTTACCTCTACGCCGTCTTGTTTGTGGCATATTAGAAGGTATAAGAATACAGACTTCACTGTGTAAAAATGAGCTCTCACCAACTTATAACACTTGAAAATAAACACAAAAGCAAGGACCGTGTAATTCGTCGACTACTCGTGTCCGTCATGTTTGGAATGGATAAGTAGATATCACTAGTTTAGTCCAACACTAGACTGCGGCTATTGTTCAAATGATGTGAACAGATTCTATGGAAATCGAAGTGCACATAAAACAAATAATTAGATATTGAGTTGAATATTGTTTATACTGTGTCATGATTTTCCCGTGGACTCCTCTGATCTTTAGTTTTCTGACCACAGGATCTCGACAATCTCTCGAAGCTTTCCGGGAATATGTTAGGTGGAGGAGATGCACTGAAGTCACATGTCGTGCAATGCGATTAACAGAGTAATGTGCACCTGGGACAAGGCAGCAACCGTTTACTTTCCTTCGTTACGGCCCTACATGTAGCGCAGATAAGTATTCGTTTATTTATCGTACACATGTGATAAGTGGGAACCTTCTGTGAATACTATCTGTCTCACATGCTCATTGCGAACGTTATTTTATTGCTAACTTATGTACAACTCTGCCTAATAGATGACAAAACACAACCAATGAACGGCGTCGATCTCGCATAAGATTTATTTGACAAAATCCTGGCATAATGATATTATGTCTTATGAACTGAAATGGTAGTTCTCCTAAAACATTGTCAGAAAAATAAGGAAATTGAAAATAAAAAACATTCATGGTAGAGCAATATTATTAGATAAAAGTTCAAGGCATTACTTTAGTTCCTTGTCCTGCAAATTATGTGGAACTTATCAGCTCCAAAAAAACCCGGAAATAAATCAATTCTCTGGTCAGTTTGTGGCGTGACATGGTTTAGTAATTTTACCGCCACTTAACGGCAGGTTGTATTAACGTTACCTAAACGAAATAACGTGTGTCGCGTCTCGTGTATTTTATCATGTACAGGTTTCATAAGAGATGCACCCTTCTGAAGTTCCACGATCACTGGAACGTTTGACATTTGGAAACTAGACAGAAGCGAACATTACTGACAATCTGTTGGCCTCCTGTCCCTTAACACTGTCATATCAATCAATAGCTTTTGTTTTTAAAAATGTCAATTTAGGTCAATGATTAAACGGGTTGTTGTATGGTCATTTTACAAACGAATGTTGCACATACTTTCCGTATAGATTTGACCTAAAATGTGGAAAAGCCAATACAGTAACATTTGTAATGGTCGTAGATTACCGTACGTAGAGGCGTAGCATTATTGTATGATCATTCCGGTCTATGGAAGAGGTTACTCTATTTCTTCTGATTGGGTTGTTTAGTCGCGACATATATTTTTGCTATAACAAGACATACATGCACATATAATGCAACATGACATTAGCTCAAACATAAGTTAAAACTCTTTAGCATGGCTGT
The DNA here is from genome assembly GCA_032466195.1 of Katharina tunicata. NCBI lineage: Eukaryota > Metazoa > Mollusca > Polyplacophora > Chitonida > Mopaliidae > Katharina > Katharina tunicata. The sequence continues at coordinate 2,073 of JAVFBZ010138545.1, forward strand.
GCGTGATCAATAAGGGTTTTAAAAGAAAATCTACCCGTTAACAAAAGAACAGCAACTGATCATTTTCGTTGTTTTTCTTTTGGAGGATTCTAAGAATTCAGCTAATGCTCGTTCAGCCCATAGGCAAATTACAAAAAAAACAACAACTCAAAATGATATATATGACTATAGAACATCAGGTTGAATCGTCTAGAGCAGATAGTGTTTTTATCCCGAGTATAACAACTGGTCTAGTATTAAGGGATAGAAAGTATTAGCACAATTATCTACATTATGATAATAACGGATGTGACTGATTGCACTGATCGATTCCCCTATACATATAAAAGCAAGATATGCAAACATATCATTGGACGTTTCATTGAACATTACGAGGATCATCAAATGAATCCATTTCCCGTGTACCATTTTTGTTGATAAACATTTAACTGCAAAAACACGTGGCTCATTTTCTACATATATTTTTGGCCTTGATTCTATGATCTTACAAGTTACGAGCAACACTACTGAGCCTTTTGTCAATCGTTAACATTAGATTTCAAACCTTAAACATGTCGCAAAAGTGTTATCCGTTCTCTATCAGAAAACATTTACAGTATTGAAAGTGGCTTAAGTGGATAATTTAAGACCTGTGTGATGTTATTAAGATGACTCATTTTACTAGCATTAAAATGTTTAATGTTTTATAAATGTTCCTTTTCAGAGGGTTGTGTATATGTTTGTCTGTATCGTATGAGAGCCCATAATGGTGCTACAGATTACAAGATTTATCGCAAACACCAGCTCTGTAGAAATACATATCATTGGTTCATACCAAGCCTTAAGCCACTCTCACACATACGAGTATGGTCCCGTATTTGTTCCCGTACCAAATTCGGGGCCATTCCGCGCAATTTGACCCAAAATCGGGACCATACGGGAGTTAGAGCCGTATCGCCCCGTATCATAAAATTAAGGCCCCGTATCAGAAAGTATCGCCCCGTATCAGAAAGTATGGCCCCGTTTCGCCCCCGTATCGCCTTGTATTGAACAGTATTTCACTTTCCCACGAAATTTTATTTCCAGTTCCCCTTTTTGCGACCACCATTTTACCCGTATTGCACCCCCGTATCTGCCTGTATTTCCCCGTACCTGCCCATATGTGTTCGTGTCTGCCCGTATTGTACCCCGACCCTGCACGTATTTGCCCGTATCAGCACGTATCAGTGCGTACCTGCACGTATAAGAAAATATCGCCCCGTAAGGTCCGCTATGGTCCAGTGTGGTACACAAATACGGCAAATTGTTAAACATGTTCAAAAATTTGCCGTATGGTCCAAACTCCTCCCCTATGCTCCCGTGTCAGTCCGTACGGGTAAGTATGGCCCCGAATTTGATACGGGAACAAGTACGGCCTGCTACGGATGCAAATACGGGTATGTGTGAGAGTAGCTTTAAAGTATTCTGTATTTTAGGTTTTCACAGAATCACATGAATTATATGTATTTTCATCAAAAAGTAAAAGTTAGAGGTATTCCGTTAATTCTACCTCCAGATTTGAAGGTAAAGGTAGCTTAAAAGCCTGGTAAAAGTAAAAGAAACTGAAAATTCTGGCAGAATTTTTATTTGGAAATGTGTCAATCTGCTGTCACAGACCAGACACACTTTGATGTACCGATGTCCCTACTAGTCAATCGTGTTAGTCACACCCCTTACAAGGTTCAAAATGTTGGCTCGTTACAACCAAGGTCATTCACCGCGGCTGGATAAAAATCATTCTGAGCAAATATGGCCAGCCCACTATACCTTAAATTCGAATAACTACTATGTTTCTCCTGATCCGTAAAATCTTTGTACCCAATGAATAATTTTTATTTTAACGTGACTGTTTTAACTTTTGAACAAACATCAAATCTTGTAAACATCAAGGCTAACAGAATTAGTTGAAAAATCTTAATTTTGAGTGCGTATGTGACTTTATAGATGCAATGGTATTTGAATATATAGCAAAAACGTTTGGATCTAGAGCAGACTGGAATATTTGACATAGCGCAGTTTGAGCACATTGTAAATAATTTTAATTTTTAATAGAAAATTTATATAGAAACATATATTTTATATATTTTGTAAAAAAAGAGAAGAAAACATCGCATACATTCAATCTTGTTATCCATGCACGCAATTGTGAAAGATGACAATGTCACATGTACTACATCTGTGTTATCTCTACACGGGATTGAAATTGATACAAAAATGTATCAAATATGATATTATCTAAAAACAAAACGTTCACATATGTCAATTGCACTTTAACGCAAATTCACAATACAGTGTTAGTTTGACTCGAAGAACACTCTGGTCGTTTGTAGGCATAATTTATGCAGTGTTTACTAAATGTGTCATGTCTGCTTAATAATAGGGTTGGAGAAGGTGTAACGCATAAAATCAGTTACCATTTCACACCTAATAATTCCGGCGATCCGTGCATGCTGTTCCGCGAGAAATGGATATTAACTCTGCTAGTCTATTAAATGTTACGGTCATTGTATTGTAACAGATCAACCCGTATTTAAGGACACACACGACTCTAGTTGACAATAAAACATTTTAATACTTTCAGGTGACATACTTTTAGGTGAAGAGGGACGCAACCTGAAACACTTGGTTATCAACATCACATAAACCGCTAGCTTCCCCATCTGTTGTTTGTTTAGTTTTCCGATAATTTGAAAAAAGATAAAATCGATATCATTGCGGATTAAATATTAATATGTGTAAGATTGACTGATTGGTTGCTTGACTTTTACAATTTCGGTTGAGGTTGTGGTCCAGTTAGGCAGCAGACTAATTACTGTATTTAACGGCAAGGGTATATATGCGAAATATGGCATTTGCACAAGAAAACCTGGATTTCCTTGATATATTTATTGATTTACATTTATAGTGTAGCAAGGTCAGTGGTGTTTTTACAGATCATTAAAAGCGTGGAAATGCTGCACAATAACTTACACAACTACAGCAATTAATGGCGTCCGCATTGTCAGTCTCATTATACTAAGACTAACTTGGCCACAGTTCCTTCACGAATTGCAAAATAATATAAAAGTACAGATGGTTTATACATTAAAAACACGACTACAACATAATATGTTGCTGTTGTGTTTACACCAGCTGTTTATCTATGTGGGTGTTAACCAGCATGTCTAGAAAACGACGCTGTCTCTAACTACGTACACAACCTAATTTGTATACAACTTTGTATAATCTTATTATTTTTATTTGCATATATTCAATTTTAAATTTGTCTAAAATAATTTAAGTTATGTTTCAATTTTAATAACTGTGCTGTCTTGATCTTTTTAATGGTTTAAATGCTCACAGAACTCTGCTAAATCACATAAGATCAGCTTGAAAAATAAAATGGCATGGTATGTAAATAGCACATTTTATTATCTGTACAATACTTCGGCGAAAATACCTATAACTGCATTTATCTGTCAAAACGTTAAATAATGCACTAATCTGAGATAGGGGAACGTGTAGACTGTGATCGACGGCTTTTTTTCCACAGAAAGCAATTCTTTGAAACTGTTACCGCGGCAATAAATACACGTTGAGCTTAATGAAAACCTGTAAACCACCAAGCTTCTTGATGCAAGACGTTGAGCTTAATGAAAACCTGTAAACCATCAAGCTTCGGATGAGAGACGTTGAGCTTTATGAAAACCTGTAAACCATCAAGCTACTGACGCGAGACGTTGAGCTTTATGAAAACCTGTAAACCATCAAGCTTCTGCTGGGAGACGTTGAGATTTATGAAAACCTTTAAACCATCAGGCTTCTGATACGAGACGTTGAGCTTTATGGAAACCTGTAAACCATCAAGCTTATGATGCGAGACGCTGGGCTTTATGAAAACCTGTAAACCATCAAGCTTCTGATGCGAGACGTTGAGCTTTATGAAAACCTGTAAACCATCAATCTTCTGATGCGAGACGTTGAGCTTTATGAAAACCTGTAAACCATCTAGCTTCTGATGCGAGACGTTGAGCTTTATGAAAACCTGTAAACCATCAAGCTTCTGATGCGAGACGTTGAGTTTTATGAAAACCTGTAAACCACCAAGCTTCTGATGCGAGCCGTTGAGCTTTATAAAAACCTGTAACCCTCAAGCTTCTGATGCGAGACGTTGGGCTTTATGAACATTTCCTTATGTTGTGACGCTTAATCTGTGCAAAGCAATACTTATTTATCTCGATAAATTAAACACCATTTTACTATTTTTCAATTCGGCTAAAGTTGAAGAAAACAATGAAGGAAACTCTGGGATTCCCGCTCTTGTTTTTTTATTATCATCTTTACATAGATATTTAATAAACTGGTCGCAAAACACAACACCAAAACAACAGTGAATCAATATGACGAAAATCAAAACAGTTAAATTAGACGCAAATTTCCAAAAATCCAGTCCATCATTATCTAAGACAATGCCATCTACATTTCAAACAGATTCGTCGCATGTTTGCCTCTTTTATAGAATGATAAAGAGATAATAAACTCGAATTAAATGTTTCACTTAAAAAAATCACAAGCAAATCGCCGTGTTGTCAAAGGTATAATGCTTAGACAAATATAGCCCTGTCAATACACCTTCACAAGCAATTTTCATTGTTATCAGTTACAAGTACTCCAGTCATACGCACAAATTGTCTGGTGTCCGTTATCACTGTTATTATATCCAAATAGATTGAGAAGAAAAATGCAATTCAAATTATCTGCTTTAAGAAACAAGGCATATCCACGAGAGGTCAGTATGTAAACTGTGTCCTATGTATTTAATGATTCAGAACAGGATTGAAAGTTCTTGCTTGTTGATTGTCACAGTTGTGCCTCCTGTGAATGAGAATGTCAGACAGTTGATCTCAATAACTAACAGAACCTTATATGGGTATTATTTCTGGTGAATATAGCTACATGGCTGAATCTGTTTGATAAAAAAAAAACCCGGCTTATGCGTATTTACCCAAACTGTCCCAAGATTTAGGAAAGCGGGGTACGTGTGCAATACAGTACTCAGATGAAAATCGAAAAGCACCTCAATTGACAGACGTGCATATCGACGTTTTGAGTAGTACCAACAAATTGAAAACAGGGCATTTGATGTTTGTTAAAGAGGCGTGGTCATTGTACTCGATTCCGGTAGCCTTGGTTCTCGATCACCCTCTAACTCTACTTTCTGCCACTCCGTTCGCTTGATAGAGGATCTGCAGCGAGTGACCAGCTCTTTGATGATTTGCCAAGCCGTTCTCCGAAGAGCTGAGACACAGAGTAACACAGTCAAACTACACGTTACGTTGTTAGCTGCTGCCATGTAGGCGAATATCACCTGTACAAGCTGGAATCTCCTGACCAGCACGCTATCAAACCTCCAGTGAGAGGGGATATTAAATTCAAACAGCATGATCACTGTCATCGGAGCGGCTAACATGAAAAACTGCAGACACACTAATAACACAGCCGCAACTGAGCCCCGATTGTTTGAAAACTGACCATGTCTGACTGCGGAAGGCTGGCGGCGAAAACAAACGCCTATTGCGATTAGAATTGTTAGCGTGAATATCAGTGTGAGAGGCAAACAAAAATAAAAACTAACAGATAGCCATGGCCAAGCTTGTGAAAACTTGTCATTATAGCGTTGAGGAATATAACAGGCAACACTGTGACTTCCCCGAGTGTCGATTTGTAACTCAAATGTCCACATAGCATTAACACTTACCACTACTAAGCCTGTCATGATAATAATTACACCAACTTTGGCAAAGAAAACTGTACACAAACAATTAGCTTTCCGTGAGTGCCATATGTAAACGTATCTGTCAAACGCCATCCCAACCACTACCCATACAACTGAGCAGGTTATTACACTGATAAGGAACATCCAGAATCGACAACTGAAATCACTAATTATTTCAATAGACGGTCTGTTAGAGACATATGATATCCAGTCGGCCCCGGAACCTAAATATAACGATAATATGTTCATAACAGCGAATGTTCGGATATAGAAGTATGCGGAAACATCTCTGAAACTTTCCCGACGAAGCACACAAAATAACAGAATATTGGCTGGAGTTCCTATTGCCAATAGCACAGGTGGAACAAATTTCTTCAGTGAACTTGTTATCATCTGTAGCTCAAGCATGTGCTCACTGATTCCCCAGTAGGAACCAAACATGCTTGTGCCATTCCGGGGACCATGAACCATCAGAGCTGAATTATTGTTATCCATCGTTACACCGTACCATCCACTAATAACTGATTAGTTGACGATTAGCTGTCTGTTTGTTACAATCCACAACAAAGTAAAATGCCCAACCTAATCCATCTATGTCAAAGATGCTGATGGTATTCCGGACGTGCTCTGCATGTTTTTGTAATCCACTGAGGAAATCAAAAGTTTTCATAACAACGAGGACATTGAAAAGATATCCTGTGTGTGCAAAGACTCGCGGATATAAGTCTATGTCTGGCTTCCTGGAAACCTATACTGCTTCCTGGGCAACATTCCCTGGAAGTGATTAGAAATCCCAGTATCTCATAATAACAGCCTATGTTGATAAGGTATGACCTGCTGTCCAAAGCATGGGCGTTTTAGCTTGGTAAGTCTTTGGAGGGGAATTCCGCTTACATTAGACATGGTATTGAGCGACCGCTCACATACCTTTCTTCACTGTAAATGCAGCAGTAAAGTGTAGTTGAGTCGGAGAGTTAGTTGTTAGTTCCCGCCCATCGATCGATCGGGGCCTGTAGGAGTCAGGTGTGTACTGATCGCTCTGGGAATACATACAGAGGCGGGGATAGCCAATCATAGCGTCACAGATCGGAACCCACCACAAGCAGTCCTTAGCAATGATTTGCAGACAGCTGTGACAAACCGTTATTAATCAGCGGTTAAAATGAAAAGCATGAAATGGAATATAGAATTTAGCCTGCAGTATACAAAGCTTATTATCACAAAATATATTGAAGTAGACAAACAATAAAAACACGCATAGACAATTAACGAATAGGCCTTCTTAAAAGCTTTGTGGTTCTAACACAACTAATTCGAGATTAAATCTTAAATATTATTGACATTATCTACATGCATCTTACAGCTGAGCTACAGACAGGTTACACTTGTTGTTAAGCAAATACCATCAAAGCACAACTTCATCTCTGCGGTATAAATCGGTCTTGATAAATTGGACATTGTTTCTGGAAAAGTTGATAATAAACCCATAAACTTAGAGGGAGCAAAACACATCATGACAAAAAAGATATTGCACTTTCACACCATTTAGCTACGCAATCTACTCTCCAACTACGGTTGATGACCTGTTGGTTTAAATCTGTCGTAGATGTTTCCTTCGATGTGTCCTTTTGTATTTGATTTCGTTTTGTCCAGTCCTGCCAATGGTTATAATACCCGATTTAAACTCAGTACAGTTCATGGCAAATATAAGAATGAACCCAGTTAACATACATCTGTACAGTTTTGCTTCACACAAAACCTTTCTGGTTAATCTACTAACGCCATTAGATGCTGACAAAATCATCGGTAAGAAGCTTATATTACACATGTGCATGTAGTTTGTCGCCAGGCAGGATCAGTTGTTTCATAGTTATTTTCCGAAGACAGAACATTACATTCACAAAACATTAAATCGTTCGTCTAACCTGCAAAATATTCCTCTATAGCAATAACGAGCTAAATGTACAATGATTGAACAGGTGTCACGATGAAATTAGTATGTAGCAAATCAAACGTCAGCTATACTGAACACATTAGCTATTATCCTTCAACTTGAACAGGATATTGCCAACAAGGGTATCGACTTTATTACATAAAGATAACGTCATTTGTTTCGTTCCAATGAAGGGAAGTGTATCAGCGCAAACTGTATCGACATCCAGCCACTCGTATAATACAGCTAACAGACTCAGTAATTCTGTGTTCGAATATATGCATGTGCGTGCACTTTAAGAATTGCATTATGGAGCATTGCCTGGTATAATGTGTTGTGTTGCTTTCTTAACTCTCGGTTATGACTGTCGTTTCGCCATAGATTGTTTAATTATGGTGGAATACTCTAATCAAACATCTGATCCAAAGGACAAACTCTAAGCCACAATTTCAAATGCCAATTTGATTGTTGGTTGATTGTCTGAGCTACAACAAACGTAGTCACTTCATTCACAACTATTAGTATGTTAGTAACTATTAGTATGTAACCTATCGGTTCTTCATATAAATCACGCTTGTTTAAGTAAAGGGAGACAACTACCAGACATAAGCCTCGATAAGAGGATAAACGTTATAGTCTACAATAAACCATTATTTGTGCTGTTAGCTAGAGATTTAAAATTAATGAACCAACGTTTTCTGGACATACTGATTTTGACCATCGTATGCATGAATACTCACGTGCGTAACTAACTATATGTAATAAAAGCTGCTATATCTGTTCTATGCTCTATACCTCTCCTTATCACAATAATAGTTATTTCTTTATTTGATTGATGTTTAACGTCTTTCCGTTTCCGGTATTTGATGGAATACAGGAAATAAACCCTGTACAGGCCACCCTGCGATCCTTACAGCCACCGGAAACGTCATTCCCTGCTATTATAACAATTACATGTACATACCAATACACACTTGATATACTACCTGTTTCAAAACATGGTGAATAGAAGTGCAATAAACGATTCTTACATGCTTCGTTCGATATCATTCTGAAACCTTGGTCCTCATTTTCTGCAATATATGCACACCGTGGAATGTTCCCAAAAAGAGATCTGATTATTTGCTTTTGTATAGTATGTGTACATTGCATTTCTTTTAAATAAGGTAATTTAAAGTATTTCAGACATTTCGAAACCAGCAATCGTAATGGTTCGAGAGACAATTGGTATAGACTTTACACTGTTAAAAAAATGTGTTTTAAACCAAAACACTTTAAAAACAATATTTTTCTATAAAAGCGCATTTCTTTCTCAATAAAAACATTTATGCATTTAAGAGTAACACTTTTTTCTAGACTTTTAAGTGTTTTAAAAGTGCTTTAAAACAAAATACGTCATAAACATATTTTAAATTAAAACACTTACTGATACATTGCATTTTTAAACACTTCGTTTGTAATTTTAAACGACAAGTGTTTATTGTTATGCACATAAAGTGTCTTCTTTATTTACTGTGTGGTACACGAGAAATGGGATGTTATCCTATGTCACATTTAAATTTTTACCATGTGCCAATCTGCTCCCAAGTAATTCCATTGTAGTGTATGTATATGGTAACATAATCATCTGAAAATTAACTACCGAAAAACAAAGGGTAATGTGAATTGACAAAGTAAGTTTCGCGGGATTTATTCCTTTTATTTATTGCCACCACCCCTCTGGCTAAGGGCAGCATTTTGCCATATTATATTCATGCTGTTAGCACTGGAGGATCATTTAATCCTATCATTATCTTTCCAACAGCGATAACACTTAAGTGACTTCACAGTATTTAGTTGTTTTAGACTCGCCGGATTTTTTTGGAATACACCGCCGTCATATAACTGAAATACCCTTGAGCATCCATTAAACACCAATCAATCAATCATATTACCACCATTCTATTCTTCAGTGGTATCATTACCTTATAAAAGCAATTCAGAGAACTCCCTTTTTATTTTACGTTATAAATATTTGTTTGTTTAATTGGGAGTTCTTCGTATGCAGCTCTTAACCACACAGGCAACAAACAAAACAACACGGGGAATATCCAAGTCTTGACAGATAAACAACTTCGCGGATTTCTGATATTTTGTTCAAAGGTCAAATATCTTCAGCAAACCAGGAGCTGGGCCACTTCAACAATCGTCACTTGTCAAGTTACCTCGTAAAGTCGCATTTATCATATTACCAGCTTAAGCTACCAATTGAAGAACTTTGGCAAACAAGTCTTTTGCGTGTTTCCAGTAAGTAACCGTCAGTGCCCTATTCATGTGTGCCTTTTTATGAATTTCATCTACCGCTTCAGAACAAAATCTGTCTGGCAGAGAATGAGTAGGTAACTTAGTCCAATTTTCTGGGATCAGTCTTACGAAGCGAACGTAACTAACGCGGGAGGTAATTGTCATGACGACAAAATACCTTCCGTGGTGTACACCATGGTGACTACTTCAAACGTACGCTAGACGCGCGTGCAGTAAATCATGCGCCTACAGTCTACATGGACGCCAGGCAATTAACTAAAATTTATAAATTAAAAAAAAGGGCTACAGAACATAATCAATTATGCACACATGTAACTATACACATATCATGTGCTTCCCATGAATAAAATTAAATCACATCGTGAATTTAATTACTTGCGTATTGTCTTCTTCGATTTGATTTACCTGTCAGTAATCTATAGAACACGTTCACCTGAAGACTTCAATGTCGCTTTCATAAACACTTGAGCAGATATATAAATGTTACCTTAATGGTTATTCGCCTTGATGAGTTGAATCTACATTTCTTGGTTCATTCAAGGGTCCTCTTCAATTGAGTGTCTGCTTGACCAACAGTTGACTGGATTTAATGGCTTGAAATGTATCAATACCGTTTAGGGAATACAATGAATATTGCAAAAAATGGGACCCTGTCATGTGTATTAAGCTCACGGGAATCCTACTCCAAGTCCTATATATTCTGTAGAAGACACGCATACCGACTACTAGGTTCATATCCATCAAAGGTGTTCAGTTTAGTTCAATGGGATTGGACTGTTATAAGATTAATTTTAAATCTATCACCAGTGCTTTGATGAAATAATTGTGTACGACTTTGAACTGTACTGTTTAACACGTCCCTCTTTTTGTATGGTTGACTTTATGTCGCTCATATTAGAATTAGATCTAGTGTTGAATTCCCAAAGACAAAACTTGACCTTGCAGAAGTATGTTTATTGTCAAAGTATTTGTATTGTCAAAGCCTTGTGGCACTCGCATTTGTTGGGGTGGGTGATGGATCACGTAACATACATAGAGTGACGTGTTACAATTTTTCCAACTGAACAACAAACGGATGAAAG
>JAVFBZ010138556.1:0-10298 GCA_032466195.1 Katharina tunicata
CGTTTTATCACTTTTCTCTTTATTTCACATATGCAAAAAATGAATTTCACAATGTGAAAAATAATTTTACATATGTTGAAAATAATTTTACATATGTTAAAAATAATTTTACATATGTTAAAAATAATTTTACATATGTTAAAAAAGGATTTCGCATTAGTTAAAAAGAATTGCACATACGCGAAAAAGAGTTTCACATATGTTAAAAAAACTTTTATTTCACACAACTAAAATCCTTTTCCACATAAGAGAAAATCTTTTTCACATATCTGAAATTCGTTATCACATAAGTGAAATAAAATAACTATTATACATATCTGAAAAAGAATTTTAGATATGTAGAATTAACTTTTATTTCACATATGTACAAAAGAGTTCCGTAGTATCCAGTTTGTGCAAAAGGATTTCTCCCGACCTGACCAAAACACGTGATTTCTGCTTGGCCCTCAAGTTGAGGTGCCATCACTTTAATATTCGTGAAATTGATTTTAATTTTCAAGAAACTTTTTTAATTTTAGCGCTTTTCACTTAAATTTTTTGTATTTCTGATATATTTTTTGTGAAACTCATTTCGAATTAAAACTATCTTTGTAAAATTTTCTCGACTTTAATATGCAATTTTAATGAACAAAATTTAAAGTTTTATCGATGGACTTCGTGTTTAACTTCGACCGATGTCGACCGATTTTTCCTTGTAACGGAACAAAACATACAAACAATTGATGATGAATTGTATGGTACTTGTAAGCCACCGTAAAAAACATATATAATTCAGAATCAAATGTGGTAAGTAAGATACCGTACACAAAAAAATTTATAATCACAGATTCGGCAAATCCATGAAAACATGATAAATAAAAACCTAATCCCTGACGTAGCTTCCTGGGAGAAACTAAATGGCGCAGTGATACGTTATAGGCAAAGCCTAACCGAAGATTCTCGAATAATATTTAGGATGCAGTTTTCTTTCTCAACAGCCGTGGTATAGATGACGGACAAGTAAGCCTGCGGACCCGGGATCTACCAGCATGGAGTTTCTTTTGGGACTTCCTTTAAAGGGGTTTAATCCAGATGATAATCTGTTAAAACTACCAGTATATGAAACCTTTTGTCATTAATTTTTGTCAACACACGGCACCACGCCATCTTTAAGCCTTTTGTTAGCGATTGGAAATCGTTTGACGTCTGTTTTAACGCGGGTTTAGGTCATACTTACGGCTATTTCGCCCGCATGACCGTAAACCAGACCGGGACGAAAGAAATCAACCCTCAACGACAATGGCAACAAACGAGCCAACACAGAACATGTACTGTATGTTAAACAGGACGCCACAATAAATATAGCTGAAAGAACCGGAGCAGAGGAATCTCGATCTCACTCAATCTTGCCCAACGAATCGCAACAGTTGTTTGAGCAACTTGTCTGAGCGCGTTATTGACAATGCCCACTTAATTTCTCATAGAAGCTTACAGGTAGACATTCCATTTGACATGACGTTGTTTCATCTATATGTTAAAGTTTAGCAGTGCTTAGAGAAACCGTCTCCAGTAAGTAGCACGAATGAAGGTTTGAAGCTAACGGGCTGTAATAGCACATTAAAGTACAACTAGCTGAGGAGAGATAAGCCATCTTCTTCTTGTAAGGTCATCTAAATCCATGATATCATTTAAAAATGCTGAGAGAAGAAAGGTCCCTGTAAAACATCTTCCGAGTCTACAAGATAACATATTAAAATTTGATTTGTAAGGAAGATAATATTTAGATATATTTGATTTAGACAAGGAATAGGAACTTGGATTAATTTCCTTTAACCGGAATGTTGGCTGGACCTCTTTGGTGTAATCTTTTAAAAATCCACTCCTAACAAACTTGGATTGATAAGCTTGTTGGGAAAGACTTTTTTGAAGGAACGTTCGCCGAGGTAATACCGGGATATAGTAAGCTCACACACACGACTCGGCGAACGTGTGGACTGCCGAGTGAAAAACGAAAACAGCCGACGCCTTTTGTAAACATTCGAGCCTTGTGATGTAACACCAGTACAAGCAAACCTGGCCAAACAAGTTGTGAACGGGATTTAATCCTGAAGAAAAACTGTAAAAGATCGAGTTTTAATGAATTTGTTTAGAATTCCTTGACGTGGGCAGTGGACTTAATCGACATAACGTCCGAGCTAACGAAACTCACGTGCGATCGCTCTCAATAGCACGTGTTCCACAACACAACAAGTGTCGTCTGCTCTTCCAATTAATTTCCTCTAGGCGCATCTTGATGAAATCAAGTAGGCCTATCATCTGCGTAATACTGACAGAAGAAGAAAAGAGAATGTTCCACCAAATATTTAAATGTAGATTTGTCTGTCTCTAAATTATCTGCATCATGCCACTATTCACACATTTCTACAGACATCATTCCACCGCTAATCTCGCACCACCCTCTTTTACCCTAAATTGGAATTAAAAAAAATATAGATATTAAAACTGTAACGGAATTTGATTTAAGAAAATGTAATAATGAATAATAATAATTTTTATGGGGAAAAAACCCACAAAAATTAAGCGAATCTGAGTATATAATCTGGTTACACCATACAGTTTCCAAAAATTGTGTGTGTAACTATTCCAGTCTCATGCTATCTAGAGTCTTATTATGGAAATACCTGTAAGGTGGATACTATGTTAAGGTCTCTGGCTACGGGCAGTATGCTTTATAGAGTTTATATTCATACTGTCATATTTAGCACTGGAAGAATATTACCTTTGCAACAGAGCCAACACGAAGTGGCGTCACAGTTTTTGGTTGTGTTTCTGTCCCTGCTTACTGCTGGAATACACCGCCGCCGTCATATAAGTGAAATACCCGTTAGCACGGCGGTTAAATACCAATAAATCAATCAATCAATCTCCTGTGTTGGTGACAACAGCGCACAAGCTATATATATTATTGTTATATATTCTGTAAATAATCGCCAATAAAATAACATGTCAATTCTTACATACGTAAACATTTATAGATATGGGATTGGCAAACGTTCATAAAGTATAATGGCTCATGTTTAGGGGAGATACATGTAAACAATGCGTCATGGACAGTCCACCGTTCTTGTGTCAGTTTAATGTGACTTTTAAACGATAATGAAACAAATTATTAATGAGCGTATAGTCAAATCATTCTCCCTATAATCGAGACTTTGACTGTAAGGTATTGACTTGCCATCGTGTTGGTCACATAGAAAGAGTTATCCATGTGTGCTGTTTATAGCGAGTAAGTTAATAGCTGATTAAGTGGCACTCCTTCACGTTTATCTGGGGTTTTTCTGCCATTGATAGACGTAAAATATAATCGGCTCTTTGACACCTTTTTTTCTCTGTTTGGTTTTAAATCAGCTGGTAGTCAAATTTAGACGATTCATTCGCCAGCGCACTATTTTTCAGAAACAGTTCTACGACAACAACAAATATGGCTTGTCATTATATTAGTGTTCGTATATTCTTCTCAATCTTGAGAAAAGAACGAACCTATTTTAGTATGTTCACGTATATGACGGTGTATTCCAACAACAAACAGCGGCACTAAAACAACCCGAATAAAGTCACTTCAAGAGTTAATTCTGTTGGAAGGATAATGGTACTTCAGTGCCAAGTGTTTGTTTGTTTTATTGGGGTTTTACGCAGTACTTAAGGTTATTCCACTTATATGACGGCGTGCCAGCCCAATCGGGAAAGGGTACCACCGTAAACGACTCCGACAACATAGAAGACCACAATGCATTAAAACACCAACGGACAAAAAACATGACACGACAACAAATCGGCTTCCTGATGCCCCTCAGCCTAGAGAGCACCAGGAGGCCTCCGCCCAACCATCCGCCAGTGCCAAATGCGATGGCCTGAATTAAATCTCGAAACATAGTGTACTAGGTCAGAGTGCCACAACTTTACAAAACTAGGGGTATTTCATAAAACTTTGAGCGAAAAGTTGGGTTTAACTTCCAATAGGTGACGTCATTTACGATCAGAATTTACGTAGACTACGAAGTTTAATGAAACTACGTAGGCTGGTGTACAAGCTCTTTCAGGCCAGGATCACTTGGTTCTTAAATGCTTTTACCTTTCAGTTTCATCCTTTATTCGACCAAAATAACGGACTAGAAATAAGATGTTCATTTTATCACATCTCTTTACATTCGTCAAACTCGTCAAAAATGTATATCACAAAACAAAACTGTGGGCTTCAAGCTGGTGTTCTGTGGAAGGCGCGTATTTATTCAACGGTATTTTTCAGGTGGGTCCGACAGGGATAGTTATTTTTTTAATTTAAAGAAAACATAATAATTTCTTTGTTACCAGACCCTCTTAAAGGAATCCTGATAGCTTTACCCAAGCTTGATTCATTTTTATTCTATTCACATAAGCTTATCAAGGCCGTCGCTTACTTCATATTTGTCTGTATTTAAATCCCAAGGCATTGTTGTTGGCTTATGAAACTTATTGTGAAGTCGCTGTTGTTTGACAAATATTTCAACCCTTTGAAATGTGCCAAAACCATCAAGTTTTTCTTAAATAAAATATTCTTTTAAACCTTCCTTTATTTCCTCCACACGGGGCTGGGCTTAAAATCATGAGGTTCTTGAATAAAACTGAGAAAATAAGATTTGGGAAATATTTATGCGCTCTTCAGAATAAAAGCGTCGAAAGAACACTATAGTTACAGTTGTATACATATTAAGAGAAAAAGGGTTTGATGATTTCAAAATAAAGCCGAAATATATTACATTGTGTATGTCACAAATGTCAAAACTAGAGTTCCTCAATTTATACTATTAGGTCTACTCACAACTGATGCCCGGAACAACTGGCCCTCTGGCTAAGGGCAGTATGTTTCCAGATTATATTAATGCTGTCATACTTAGCACTGGAGGAACATTATCTTGCCAATAGAGATAACACTAAAGTGACTACACATTTTATTGTTGTGTAAAGAGTCGCTGTCTACTGTTGGAATACCCTTGAGAACGGCGTTAAACACCAATCAATCACCGGAACAACTGGCTTAATGTGTTCGATCTGCGTTTGCGATGGAAATAAACTAGCACTGACGCTATGTTCAATTTTTTTAAGGTACCCTTTAATCGAACGGCTTTCTTCAAGAAATCAAAGTTTGCTTCTCACCCAAGAGGGCCTCCTTCAATAGAGGTCTGATTTTGTCAACGACACAACACATGTCATTCCTTTTGTGGTTGTCGATCGTGCCCCGAAAGGCCGAGTGTGTTTCGAGCACTGGGATAAACCCTCCTGGCGAAAACTAATCTCACTGGCCCGTGACGTAGCCGTGTTAATAGGCTAACATGCCCGGAGTTGCCTGTACAATCGAGCGAACCACATAGCTTGTCTTCTGCGAAGGTCCTCTTTTCGTTAAGTGGACTAATAACTTTACCATTTGACAGTTTCAAAATTGTACAGTTAGCCTGGAAGTTAACAAACACGCAACTTTCTGGGATAAAGTTTTGTGCTCAGCCTCGTTGTGGAGTTTTACCCACCTGTGTATCAGCGCGTGAGAGAGAAATGTACATCATGCTATTGATGTACGAGCGACAGTCATCGGGTCAACACGGCTGGCAATACACATAGAAATAAGCTGTCTCCCTGCCTGGAGTGGAACGATTTACCTGTGTGAAATAAACACCACTGTACGGGAAACTACATGTAGATTTCAGTGTGGGTTATTTTCGACGTAGACCTTCACAACGTGTTGGGGAAATCAGTTTCAAAACTACATCAACGACTAGGGAACATTATAAACGAACGGATTTATAATTATTTATTTGGAAAGTTATAAACCAGGTTAAAGACGTTTCAGAAGATCAAGCAGAAGATATTTATTTTACATTAGAAAAGGATAAATTTCTCATCCTCAACAGTTTCGTAAAACATCCGTGTCCAGAAAAAATTGTGTTGATTTCAAGGATTTCTTTACTTGTCATGTGAATTTTACAGCTCAGTTATCCACACAACACCTGCGAGGACCAGTAGTTGAAATGTACATGACAGGAATATGACAGAAACGTATGTCACCCATGTACCTTTCGTTGTCGACGATCTGCAGTGCTATCCTCATTCTAATCAATTGTCGATTTCATGGGGTTGACGCACAGCTTCCAGGTAGGTCTAGAACTTACATTGTTTATTTAATATAATTATGTTCTATTAAATTCAAGGGTCAATGAAGTCATGTCCTTACTTCATATTATATTATCCATTCTAGAGATTAATTCAATTTTTGAAATAAGAAAATTTACCGATGTAACGATTGAAGAAAATTTTAGTTTCTCAAATGGAATATTTCAATATGTTACTGAACATATGTGTGTAATATTATCAGAAACCTGGGTATGAATGCTGACTCCTAGTGTACCGACCCTGACAATGTCAGACATGTGAATAGTCTACATTGTGTCGCTTTGTGTACCAGAAATATACCAGAAAACTGAATATACTAACACAAGAAACGGAGAATTCTTACTCCACCATATTTGAATAAACCTATCCTTGAATTTACCTGAAAACGGAAGACACCGACCCAAACGAAACACAGCGCGAATATTCTTACGTCTAACTGGGACAAGATACCTAATCATTACTTATTATCTGATTATGTACTATACCAGACGCATGATTATACTAACCCCTTATATCTTATTTTAAAGACCTAATTAGAATACTTTAGACTTTATGGATGACAATATACTAGAAGTTTTCATCCATAAAGTATGACATTATTCGACCCCTGAGAATATCGTGTCCTGAGAATATGTCAAGAGATATCAACCCCTAAGTATACTCTTCATTGAAAATACCTGAAACCAAAGTATAATTTACTTTTATGTACCAGAAACCTAAGTATATGTAACTATTTTGTACCATCAACCTTAGTATATAAAGCTATTTTGTAACTGAAACCTAAGTATATTTAGCTATTTTGTACCCACAACCTAAGTATATTAAGCTATTTTGCACAAGGAACCTAAGTATATTTTGCTATTATGTACCAGAAACCTAAGTATATTTAGCTATTTTGTACCCTAAACCTAGTATAATTAGCTTTTTTGTACCAGGAACCTAAGTATATTTAGCTATTGTGTGCCAGAAACCTTAGTATGTGTAGCTATTTTGAACCAGCAACCTTAATATATTTTGCTATTTTGTACCAGAAACCTAAGTTTATTCAGCTATTATTTACCCTAAACCTAAGTACATTTAGCTATTATGTACCTGAAACCTAAGTATATTTAGCTAATTTGTACCCTAAACCTAAGTATATTTAGCTATTTAGTAACAGGAACCTAAGTATATTTAGCTATTGTGTGCCAGAAACCTTAGTATATGTAGCTATTATGTACCAGCAACCTTAGTATATTAAGCTATTATGTAACTGAAACTTAAGTATATTTAGCTATTTTGTACCAGAAACATAAGTTTATTCAGCTATTATTTACCAGAGACCGAAGTATATTTCGCTTTTTTTTAAACCCGAAACCTTTGTATAGTTAGCTGTTTTGCCCCAGGAACGTATATTTAGCTATTATGTACCAGAAACCTAAGTATATTTAGCTATTTTGTGCCCTAAACCTAAGTATATGTAGCTATTTTGTATCAGGAACCTAAGTTTATTTAGCTATTTTGTACCAGGAACCTGAGTTCATTTTGCTATTTTGTACCAGGAACCTAAGTATGTTTAGCTATTATGTACCAGAAACCTAAGTTTATTCAGCTATTTTGAACCAGGAGACTTAAGTGTATTTAGCTATTATGAACCAGACACCTAAGTATATTTAGCTATATTGTACCCTAAACCTAAGTTTATTTAGCTATTTTGTAACAGTATATGTAGCTATTATGTACCAGCAACCTTAGTATATTAAGCTATTATGTAACTGAAACTTAAGTTTATTTAGCTATTATGTACCAGAAACCTAAGTTTATTTAGCTATTTTGTACCGGGAACCTAAGTTTATTTAGCTATTGTGTGCCAGAACTCTGAGTAAACCAATCAACTTTTCTTGTCTAATTTTCTACGTCTTGTGGGTTTAAATTGTGATTACCGCCATCACATGAAAACCAAATAATTATATCTGACTTCATTACTATTCAAGTATACTCAGATGGTTTCATGTTATAATGTGAAAGTACCACTTAAATTAAGTTTCGAAAATTTCAAAAGAGGAGTTTTGGCGTCCACTACTCTTCAACTACACTTATATTAATATTAAAAAAATACATATACGTTATTGGTATTTATACAATATGTCTATGGACATCCGCGTCGCATAGACGTAGAGATAACACAGGACAAAAAAAGATCGAATACCGTGTACATATCATGTACATATCATATACGTGTCATAAAGTATGAAATATGCATGTTCTGGAGAAGTTATTTTTTTACACAGGTACATTGTGTTATATTTCGATGGGTCGTTAAGAGAGAACCGGTTTGTTTCAATAGAAAGTCCCATCGAACGGGCCAGTCGAACTATGGAGTGTTCTAGGTCGCGTCGCTGTTTGCTCGAAAAACATAGGGTGATAGCCGGCTATGGAGGAACCCTATATATTGGATCGAACAAATCAGTTTTGAAAAGTTTGTTCCGCTTCGTCTCTTTCATCTATTACCCCAAGGAAATATACAGCGTGTATAGTTCAATACATGCCAGGGACGTACATCGCTATACAATATACACCTATATGTATATTTATGTGCTTCTCTGTCTAAAGAGAAAACACTTTAACTTCTATTCGCTGTTCGAAGTGCTATTTATAGATTTATCATTTATAGCGGATTAGTGACGTCACACAAAAACTAAATGCCCTTCAGTTATTTCATATCAGATCCGATAATCCGTGAATTATGTATTATATAAATTACTTGACCAGGTTATTATTAATTCATATATTACGCAACAGAAATGTGTAAAGGGACAGAAAAAAAAACAAAAAACAAAGTCATACTCAAATTAAAGACCATGGCAAATTGTTAATAAAACTGCAGTTACAGTTTTTGTAGAATTCGTCGTTTTTCACTGAAAGACACTTGAATTGAAATGGCAAGATAAATATATGATGGACTATCTATGCCATGTTTTATTTATTTATTTTTTTGTAGATTATAATAACCAAAAATTAATCAAAATAAAAGCCCTGCGAAAGAGAAACCACTCAAATGTACAAAATAAAGCTAAATACAACGCACAACACCATAATATACAGTTACATTGGTTAAATGATCACTACAGGTATTTCAATTAAAGTGTCTTTCAATGGAACACGACGAATTCTACAAAAAAAAACTGCAGTTTTATGAACACCTTGCTATTGTCTATAATTTGAGTATGACTTTGATAAATAATGACTAAATAACCGAACGAACAGAACCTTGTATAACATGTGTATATATAAGCTGTTTCATGTCAATTTCCTGTCAAATAACTGACATCTTTATAAAGCTGATCGATATCGACATTCAGATCTAATGCATGCAGCTGCGTTAAGAGCTAGGAAACTACCATTTCATTAAAACAAGATAAATTCACAGCGAATACAGATGTTTTCCTTGTTTTGAGTCATTTTTGTCCATACTTTAAATGAGTTATTTATTCATGTAAGAATAATTTATTCTTGGTTCTGCCAGTGACTTTCCATATTTTATTTCTGGCTGATCGCTATCGTAACTTCAGTCACATAAATATACATACATTAAGGTAAATAACATGCTGCGAATACCATGTTACAGCTACAATTTCACATGGTGATAAGTTTTGCAGAAATTCTAATTTGAAACTCTCGTTTAGAAACATAACGACTGAATCAACCAGTACAGACTTAAGGTGATTTAATCATACGTATGAATAAAAGAAAGAGAAAAAATGAACGAACACACAACAAGCTAATCAACCAACGAATCATCCCTCAACCACCCGACCAGTCAAACAAACGATCAACCAACGAATCATCCCTCAACCACCCGACCAGTCAAACAATCAATCAACCAACGAATCACCCCTCAACCACCCAACCAGTCAAACAATCAATCAACCAACCAATCATCCCTCAACCACCCGACCAGTCAAACAATCAACCAACGAATCACCCCTCAACCACCCGACCAGCCAAACAATTAATCAACCAACGAACCATCCCTCAACCACCCGACCAGTCAAACAATCAATCAACCAACGAATCATCCCTCAACCACCCGACCAGTCAAACAATCAATCAACCAACGAATCACCCCTCAACCACCC
>JAVFBZ010138556.1:10695-27491 GCA_032466195.1 Katharina tunicata
CCACCCGACTAGTTAAACAATCAATCAACCAACGAACCATCCCTCAACCACCCGACCAGTCAAACAATCAATCAACCCACTACCCCTTAACCACCCGACCAGTCAAACAATCGACCAGCCAACGAACAACCCGACCACCCACCCAACCACCCGACCAGTGAAACAATCAACCAGCCAACGAACCACCCACCAAACCACCCGACCAGTCAAACAATCGACCAACCAACGAACTACCCACCCAAACCACCCGACCAGTCAAACAATTAACCAACCAATCACCACTTAACCACCCGACCAGTCAAACAATCAATCAACCAACGAACCATCCCTCAACCACCCGACCAGTCAAACAATCGACCAACCAACGAACCACCCACCCAAACCACCCGACCAGTCAAACAATCGGCCAGCTAACGAACCACCCACTCAACCACCCGACCAGTCAAACAATCAACCACCCGACCAGTCAAACAATCAACCACCCCTTAACCATCCGACCAGTGAAACAAATCAACCACCTGACCAGTGAAACAATCAACCAGCCAACGAACCACCCACCCAACCAACCAACTAGCCAATCAATAAAATGAATTGGTCAACATTAAAAAATACCAATAAATCAATCAGGATAAACAGTTAGTTAATTAAAAGTATATTCTCTTTTTAAACTGAATAACATTGTATAATAATCTGTTAAACTTTACTGTTAGCAGATTATTTAATCTGGCATACTATCGTTGAAATCTCCGAAGATTAAATTTTTAAATCACGAAAAAATCACACAAATTTGTCTTTCAAATTTTTGTCATTGTATTTCATAAAATATACAGTGTAATGCGTTTTTAATGGTATGCAGGACAATTAATAGGACAATTGTCAAACGCTATTAAAAGGCATACAGCTCACTGAACAGTCGGGATTCATGTTTATATATCGTGTTTACAATTTGTTAAGATGCGCTGTTTAATTCAAAAGAGCGAATTCTCATTTATACGGTGGCTGATCACACAGACGGGTGGGTATATTAACACACATGCATGTTTTACACACGCTTGGTTACATAATCAGACAGCTCGTATCAAAATTAATCTTCTATCTTTGTCACCAGGTCATGTTAAAGGCATACGTTCTATAACGCGTGTAAATTTTGTATTTGTTTTGTAAAGACAATTTCTTTGACATGCGTTGGCCGTATATTTAATATCAATATATCATATCAACCTTGCTTTAGTTTATAATCTAAACTAACACTATTATTTATCAAAATTTTCTTTTATACTGCTAGAATTTTCAAAAAGGCTTTAGTTTCTTCACGTATACATCACCGCATCTACAAGCCATTTCATGCGATTTTTATTCCCCCCACCCTTGTTTCCATGTGCACAACGTTATTGTACTTGTCCTACCAAGCAGCATTTGTTACATGCACCATTGGTTTCACGTGACATTCGTCTCAAATTATTTTCGTTCCATGCACTAATCCTTTCAGTAACTGTTTGTTCCACACACCTTAGGCTTCGTGAAACTTTAATTAGATTTCCCACGAGTTGTTGACGGCAGCTCTCTGTGCCCTGGTGCTCTCTGGGCATATCGGCAACAGGAAGCCAATCTCTTGTGGTGTATTGTATGATGCCAGTGGCGTTAAAGGTGGTTGCTTTCACCTATTGGGCTGGTACGCCGAATGAGCAGAATAATCTAAAAGTACGGCGAAGACCCCAATAAAACAAACAAACAACACAAATTATAGATGTCCCTTTTGTTCCAAGCTCTCATTCTATTATTTGATACGGTCGCTCATCGTTCCATACAGCGAGTCTTTCGTCCCAAATAGCCGCCCTTGGCAACATAGACTGCCCGTGACAGGCGATATATAATTAATTATTTCATTAAATATTTATTCCCCAAATTCGTATACTTTTACTTTATTGCATACTAAGCATTTAATTACAGTACATTTCGCGGAAATCATGATCACTTTTTGTATTTTATTATGTAAGTGTATGTTGATTTGTCACGCTAATTTCAAGTCGTATACGCACCCAAAAATCATAATAAAAATAAAAACAGGCTTTATGTTAATTCCCGTCCTAGATCTGTAGGTTAAGTGTAAGTTTATAATTACAAATAAACTAAAAAATGATAATTCTGGAAGAATATTATAATGAGGATGTCACTTCTGTCACTTTTTGGTCACGCTTTGACGTACCGACGTTCCCCGACCTTTACACGATTCAAAATGTTATCTGTGTACGCATGAGGTCATTATTTTTGTTTATTTCAACGTAGCTGTTTTGATTTATGAACAAACTTCAAAACTCGCTAAAATGGAGGCAATTACAGTTCGTTGAGAAACACTATTTTTTGTTGCGTAGGCCTATGTTACTTTCAGTATCATTTGAATGTAAGGTTTATGGATTTTGAACTTTTGAACGACATTAATGTTAGTTTTGTCGATCCGTCTGTCACTGTCCTGTCCCATTTAATGCTATCGTTATGTTTTCTTTTGCCCATTAGATCAACATGCCATCATATGGGTTACATAACATTGAATACGGCGTCAAATTTGCAAATAAGTTCTAGTTCGGTTCTGCGTCCATGTGGGCTTGTCAACAGTAATACTAACCATAGTGTACTCTAAAAACTATCTACGGCCATTCGAAGAAGGGCATGTTGTTTTTCGTCTTTTTCTTAACCTCTTTTCACGTGGTTCGTATGACCGACTTAATTTGTATACATCACACACAGATAATTTAGGTTTTAACAGGTAGTTTACTTTCACTCTCGCTAAGCGGAAGATTTATTTGAGCTTTTGTGTTAGATTTACCTTTGACATTTAAAACCCCGATTATCGAGGGCATTCCGACGTACGCCGGTCCACCTCCTTCCCAAACACCTATACTCTTGTAGCGTACTGGTAAACAATAACTCGCTCTCCATGGAGCATGCGTCTAAAGGCCAACTCTATAATACTCGCGATAAAATTTCAAGTAAACATTTGAAACTGTCTGTATTAAAACATAATAATGTTAATTTAACTTCACAAATCCCAAACAAACAAATGAAGTGTTCATGCGGAAGTTGATGGTCATTATGTATGGAACAATTGTTTCATGATGTACTGAACACAACGCTTGTAAACTTTGAAATACCTGGTAAAAATAGGTAAATGTTTCGAATGTTGGTAAAAAAAAAACTTCTCATAAATACACGTACAGACAATGACGAGGACAAATCATTTGTTTTCCGTTAGAATATATTATATATATATTTATATATTTATATTTGCCAACCCGTTATTCTTATTAGATATAAGCAGAAGTTTAATAAAGGTTAATAGACTTCTGATATTAGAGATTTATTATATACGTAGCGACCAATAGCTATTCGAGCAACCGGACCAAGAGCAACTCCAGAACTGAACTAATCTTGATAAGCACATTTTTCTCTGGCACACGTGTCCGTTATGTTTGGCACATGTCCATCCAGAAATGAATCTGTTCAAAATTGACCTCTAACGGCTTCAACTGACTAACCTGTGTCGAGGCCACACCATCATCTCAGTGTGTCTGATAGCATTTTTGATTCTCGTCCAAAATGAACAACATGACGGTGGTGATAGCCTTGGAAAATTAAATTCCTACTTTACAATTTCGTGTTAGCTTAAACCGTGTAGTTAAAATTAGTCAGTATGTTTTGATTTTAGGCAAAATTCTTTCATTTTGACCAAGTTAATAACGTTGTTCCGGTTCGTAAGAAAGCATATACAGGAGATTGTATTTTTCACATATATATTTTTGTATAAATGTAGAGAAAGAAAATTTTGCTTGCCTCCGTTTTCCGCGATTTTTCACATATATATATATATATACAAGTAGGCGTACTGGTAGAGTACTCAACAATTTCCCACTAATTTTACGACAGTATAGCAAACGTACCAGCTTTTCTTACCTGCATCGGAACGTTGCTACTGAAATAAACCGGAAGTTATCATCCATTTAGTTTCAATTAAGTTAAGTGCCTCATATTCAATATTTCTGTCAAGACAGTTATGCAAAATGGAAATTCTCGCTCAGACATGTTTACATTCTAAACTTACGGGTGTTTGAATAATTAAATGTTGCATGGAGGAAATTGAACAATTGTATAATGTATGGGAAACTTAATATAAAAGCAATTGAGCACGAATGCTACATTAAACTGACATTTTACCGGAGTACTCTACATGCAGCGTAGTTCTAATAGCGTTGTTGAGATTCGTCATCACTATTACCTATATACAGTTCGTGCGGAACATTAAGTTCACGATCGAGAGCAAATCGGTTGTTGTTGTCGCCAATCCAACATTCTCGTACGGTTATGCAATGCTATCAAGAGCTCGCTCGAACTGTTCAAACAAAAACATCCGGGCGAACCTTAAATCCATAGAAATCTTTACGCAACTTTGCCGATATTTTTTGGTGCTTTGTTCTTTGATCTATATACCTATGTTCATCTACTTTGTAATTAGCCCACAAAGTCCCACCTTATAAGTTAACACTTCATACGGATTTGATGTAGTCTTACACCAATGTTGATTTGGTAAGGTAAATCAATGTAAGTATAATTAAACACAAATAACTCTTTAAATGCATCTTTTAAACATCTACGTTAAGTTTAAGTTAGCATGGGTATAAGTAAACGTATGTATCCAAATGTTTTCTCTGCTTTGGAATGTATATTTATTCCGATCCGCAAACCACTTCCGCTTTAGTTAGTCTCGCACCTTTCCAGGCCAATAGTATACAGTTGATGTACAAACAATTAATCCACGACAAGAGTGACAGTTTTTGCAGAGGATAAATTTAAAGAAAACTCTGTTGAAATAGGTCAATTTTGTACAGGATATGATTTGTTTGTTCGCCTTCTGCTCTATACACCATTCCCCCCAATTATAATAACATTCTATACATAAATGTATAACTGATTAACCACCTATACCGGTTATATTCAATTATGTTCTTCGGAATTTAAGGGAATCTTTGCGGTGGCTGCGGAGGTCGATGGGTGTTGTATAACGAGGTTTCCTCACAGTGTTCCAACATCAATCATAGTTGTGAAATACCCTTAAGTACGATGTCAAACACTAGACTTAAAAAAATCAATATTTTTCAAAACGTGACCACATGTTTTCGTGGATTTGTCGAATCTATTGTTCGATTTTTTCTTATCAGGAACATTTAATACATTCCACAAATAAGATAAAACTAATTGCGTTAAATGCAGTCTGTGATTTGTTTTATTTTCTTGGTATATAATAGTATTTATCATTATTGATTTTAACAATTGTTGTTTGAATTGTTACCACAGTACTATGTAAAAAAATGTGTTTTATTATAAACATATTTTGTCCCCACTTTATCAACACTATTATCCTGATAAAACTCTTTTCTGTCTCAATAGAAACACTTTCTGTGTACTAAAAACACTGAACTGCCTTAAAACAAACACTTCATAAACATACTTGGTCTATACGGTACTAATCACTTAAGTGTCTCGTTTAAAACACGTTTATTTTTTTTAAATAAAAAAAACTGCAGGGTTTTGAAGATAGCGCTATACTGATTTTACAAAAACAATTTTAAATATGAAGTGTTTTAAAGCACTTAAGTGTTTCACTTAAATGTAGGAAGTGTTCTTATTGAGACAGAAAAGCGTTTATAAAGTGGAGACAAAATATGTTTATAATGAAACACATATTTTTTTTTACAGTGTAACACAATTTGTATGACCTCCGATGGACTCTTTTTTTTTGTCTTGAAATGGCTAGTAACAGGAAGTATCAAAATAACTTCGAATGCATTTTGTCTGTTTAAGGTACGACGAGCTAGACTTCTGTAAACAAAAAATCCACGTAATGTGTGCTACAACTTAGTCTTGTGTTCTGAGCGCCTGTGGTCACCTTTGCTTATCCAGTTATTTTGTTGTTTTTTCCCGTTCTCGGACAAGCACTCAAGAGACGGGATTAACAAGTGGGATTTATATTCTTGTCAAGTAGCGTCAGGGTTTTACTACACCATGTGGTTCACTGACCTTCTATTGCTATATGTCGCTTTACCCTAGAAACCGTCATAATACCTGGATGACATGCAGTGCGTTTTCGTTTTCTGGAGTATTGCTATCGTGTAAATAGATCGGACAGAACTATAATTGTGAAGTTATTGATATCTTAACAAAAGAAATAATGGGATTAGAATAACTCCCTCTATTGTCAGTGATTAGATTGTCCACGACGATTATTTTGCATCCATTTTTTTCGCTTTCTTATATTCAGGTATGTGTCCTGATTACGTGCGTGTTAAAGATCGACACGGATATACTGGCTTACCTGTAAAAGCTGCAACTGTAAAATTGCACAGTTTTTGTGTAATGCCCTGTTGGCTACCTCTATTGGGAACAAGTAATGGCTTTAATTTCATCTACTGACATCAAGGATGATAATATTACAACCATTTCAACCTTTACGATTTCTAGCTTATTTAATGATTTGGTACTTAAGATAGATTAAACAGCAACGCAGACATATTATTCTGGTTAAATTGAGCACTTCATTAGTGATTTCTTGCATAATACGGTTATGGAATATATCAAATCTTCGGGCTGCGTTGTGGCTCCGATACTAGTATTAGGGAAATCGTGGGTTTTTGCGAAGTTTTGTTCCGGTTTCCCATCGTATACCTGCAACGCAAACTCGTCATATGAGTGAAATATTATTGAATGCGAGGTTAAACATATAAATACATAAATAAAAAGCAGATACTCAAGGGTGTCGATATTGAATTGCTCTTTACGCCAAAGGCATTTTAAGTAAAACGCATTGATTAATGTTGGTTGGTTTAAAGTTTCTTACTGCATGGGCTTGTCAGGGGATAGGCTGGATGCATCAGGCATGACATGTTGCTGGAATTTATTGTGATGCTGAGAATAGTTTTGAGTTAAAAATACCGGCTTATTACATGAAAATAAAAATGCGTTTAACTAGACATTTTTATTACATCTTTCCTGTGCTTCTCTGTGAGTTTCGTATATCACAAATACAGAGTTGCTGAAATAAATACCCCCATGCATTCAGTTTTATTAGGGATAAAGAACACAAAATACATGCCTCTATCTATGTTACTGGGATTGCATTGTTGCATATAGCACTACAATCACAGCTACAGAGGCACTGGATAGATGCAACCGCATTTCTCCTCGCTTTCATGGACATTCAAATCTCTCTTGTTGTAACGGGCCGGTTCTGGGTCCCTCAATCCGTTACATGTTTACCGTATTTGTGCGAAATCAAAAATTCTCTTGGCTCGAAATAAACTCCAACAGACACATCAGAACTTTTGCAAAAACATTTTAAAAATTCAAATAATAGCCGAGTCTGCGTATTGTCTATAGACTCTGACTGCAAACTGCTGCGCCTCAGGAATTTCAGTTCAGCAGTTTTCTATCGAGCGACAAAAGTTGACACGAAAAACCGCCAAAGCATTCTCCACGATCCTGGCTTTTCCTTTTCAAGACTCTCCTGTAGCGAGAAAATATCACGCGTTGTCGTGACAACCTGTCATTAAGAAAACTTGCTCTTTTTCTTTCAGTCTGATGTGCGTTGTTCGTGTAAGTGTCAACACAAAAAATATAAAACAATAGACGAAAATAAAAAAGGTTTGCTTTAATAGTTCTGTCACGCTTTTTCTGTTTCTAGATTACTATAGTGGGCTTTTACTATAATTAAATTGCATACCAGGCAACGTTAAATTCCGGAGTTTTTGAAAAACATTGACATCCATCTGCATGATATTGACTGGAATACAAATAACGGGAAGAATATTATGAAAATAGATTAATTTATGACTATTTGCAGTCTTGTATTAATTACATGTCTTCATTACACATGTTTTTCTTTGCAATATAATATACTTTTATGTCATAATAAATACATGGAGATGTATAACGACTTCAACCGTGATGTTTTGACTTACATGAAAATCATTTGTATATATCCGTTTAGTCTAGTGGTTGAGCATATTTCTACGACAACACTTTTTTTTGTCCCTGTAAAAATTGCTACCTGTAAATATAAGGTATAAGTACATTGTTCCTTTGTGACAAATAAATGCATAGTTATAAATATTTTTGTATAAATGTAGAGAAAGAAAATGTTGCTTGCCTCCACCGGGATTCGAACTCGGGTCTTTGGCTAGCAGGGCCAGCGCTCTAACCGACTGAGCTACATATATACATATAAAACAATCAACAAACCAATCAATCAATAAATCAATCATTCAACGAACGAACCAACCAACCAACAAGTGATTTATCTAATCAGTCAATCAACAAATCAAGGTTCCATACAACTTTACATAGGGATAGTATATGTAGATGAATGTTCTAATCTTATTAAGATATTTATTCGATACATATATTAGTTATTAGTCTACACCATCCTCGCACTAACGTCAAATCGACTAATAGTATTCAAAATATGTCTTTTTTGAGGCTCCGTGGTTCAGCGTCGGATAACGGAACCCCCTTCACTGTACCCGGAATAGGTTCGATCCTACCTGTGTACCTTAGGTATATAAGGGAAGTTTTCCGGTAGCTTCAGAGTTTGCGGGGTGTTTTTTACGAGGCTTCTTCCCGGTTTTCCACCATACACCGGCAACGCAAATTATTAAGATTAGTAAGTCATCATATAGGTGAAATACTCTTGAGTACGACGTTAAACACAAATCAAACAAACGTCTTATTTGTTTGATGGTTGTACCTTTTGAAATGTTTTCCTTTCTAACATACTGCACAGTAAATTGTTAACTTTCTATATGAATATAAGTAAATTTGCCTTGTTGAATTTATGCCTGAAAACGTTGTTACAAGCAAACTGCAAATTAGAATTCCCTATCTTCGTAATAGATGTTTCTACGCTTTATCTTGTAAAGCTTCTTAATGCAAGGGCCCTTTTTAAGAAATACTGTTTATCCGTTTATTATCAGTCCTTGTTCAACGGTAGTCATAAAGAACATATAGCATTATTTCGGTCTGTAATCCGTTTCTAAGACAGGCGCTTGGTTGGACTGGGGAGACCCTGGGCAATGGATTTCCTTAAAATGAGAGAAACCCTTACACGAGTCATGATTATTAGATACAATAAGAGGAACTCCGAACAAGGAAGTCTTGTTGGTATATATAACATATTTCGGCTTTATTATCAGTTACTGGAACTACTGGCTAATATATAGAACATTTGGAGCAAAATGGTACTGTTTTACGATGTTATCTACGATGCCTTTACAGACTTCCAATTTAATCGGCTCTATAACACCTTTTTTTTCTCTGATTAATTTGGTAGTAAAACATCAGTGCTGGTATTCTTCTCATTCTGGAGAAAGGTACGAGCCTATTTTAGTATGAGTTTTTCCAAGCAAACTCAAATTATGTATAGGTTTATGACAGGGGCCATGTGAAGCTGCTGTTTTGTGTAGTGTGCCTTGAACTGATCATTTGCACAGTTTGTCCCTTCGTATACGGTACGATATGGTTTAGCGTCGTGTCCGTGATTCCTGATTTCTTCGAATATTGTTATTGTTTACTGCAAGCGACATTGAGAGCGGTTTGCATATGCCCATTGCCCCGGCACGACGTCTTATTTGCTATATAACCTGTATAATTACTGCGTTACATCAGAGTGAATCAAATAAACCGTTACGAGCCACATACTGTTCGGACTGTGAAAAACACGTGTTAAAAATACGGAAAACAAGTGCGAAGACAACTTGACAAATGAAGTTATAAATATTTATAGCCCAGCCATCAACACTTAATACAAACGTAACACTAGTAAGACAATGCAGAGACACTATCAATGAAAGCTTACCTTCTATTTATTTTTTATCTATGTTTACGGTTCAGTGACCAGAGCATCTTCGCCATGCTTCAAGGATTCACAGCTTCATAAACTACGCATTTATTTATATTAACTCAGAACGAAAATAACAAAAGTGACTTGGGCGTTTCTCTATAACCTTGTAGGGTCTACATAAAATTGTGAAGTTTTAAATTTGTTGACAATGGCATGTATTTAAGTTCTTTTATTCAACGTGAACGCAAAACTGCTAGCTCATTACACAAATCTGAGAGCCTTCAAAATTATTGCTTTACACTATTTCATTTTAAAATAGAGAGAGAAAATAATTGCTAGGCCTCTAAGGGGGGGGGGGTCGAGTTTCCTGGGCTAAGTGGCACCACGAAGCCTATATAGTGATACCTTCGTGTTTTACGCCCTGTAAGTCATGCCCTGTAAAGTCTGTTTTTCAGGTTAGGGAGGCCATTGATAGTTATTCTTCGCAGTTTTGGAAATCACGTCGTCATCTGACTTACATACGGCGTAAAATCCCACTTACCCAAATAAAAAATACCCGAAATTTATGTTGGTAGTCTAGAACCGGAACGTACCATAAAATTCTGTTCTAGAAATTACACACCATTGTGATAGTGCTTCGTCATTTAATCCAATAGCGAAGTATTGGAGTCTCCGATCAAGTGAAACTTTTAAAATGAAAATTAAGTTGTTTCTCATGTAATTTTTTTTAAACCACTCAGTCACTGAGGATTGCACCTACATGTTTAAACATACCTCCTGCAATTATTTCAACACACCATATAGGAAGAATTAAACTTACATTTAGATAACATTGAATGCTAAATGAAGCTTACACAGGCTAAACATTAATTGCTAGATAATGTCGGTTTCATTTAATCCGTTCAGTAGGAAAAAACAAAACAAAAAGCAAGCAGAAATAAAACTTTTTTTGTGTGATTTACTGCTTAAAATGTTTCATTTTTTACATCAGCGACCTAGGTTTTACAAGTCACTTGACATGATGTGAATGATGACGTCACTGGAGATTATCGCTGCAGACTGAAAAACGACCGTCTTGTCTTGAGCAGAAAATAATTAAATCATTCTGCCCCGAGATAATTGTATTATTTATCGTTGCCATATGTGGTTGATTTATCGTTATTTTATATACAGGGAATACAAAAAGGAATAATTTACTGTGATAACGCACAGACGACTAAATAATACAGCCCGTGGCCATATGTACATGTCGTTAGACCTATGGGCACAATTGTGACATATATACATTTGATAGAGTATAAAAATAGCAGTGGGAGATCTTATTTTATTGGACGTGAAGCGGGTGCACCTTTCAATTTAAATAAATAAACTCATACGACTTGTGCTTATAGAGATTATAAAAATTGACCTGACACTCCCCTCCCCCCTCCCGAAAACTGTAAATTGTGTAGCTAATTATGATTTATCATAGATGATTATTTTTTTACATTTATTTTACTTTGACACACGAGAGGATTACCAGAAGGATATAGCGCCAGTTCATCAATTAAAAAAAACGCACCCCAAATTTAAACTACGGTTGAAAATTTTTTTTCTTCTGTAAAATGATAATATTATAAACCGGGTGATAAGGCGACTTTCTAAATACAGGATTGCCCAATCTTCTTTTGATTGTCTCAGTTTCTTGGCACACAGCAATAAGCAGTGAGGTATTGAGGTGGCGTTTTGACTCATTGATTGCCGGAACTTCTTTTGATTGCTTTATCTTCTTTTGATTCATACTGAGATATATTTGGAGCTTTTGAGTTTTAACGATTATGAAGATATTAAAAAAAAACTTAAGTACATATATGATAAAATAATATCAGTTTAAAGCTATGAGAGCCACACCCTGTAGATACCATCATAAACTTTCATGGATAATCAATCAAAAAGTAACCCACAATTCAGGAGGCTTAATCAAAATAAATTGGATTTATAAATTTATCTGACGCATGTATACCCACATTTCTCATCTCCTTGATTTTAAGCTTAGACGCGTCAGCTATCAACAAAAAAATAGTGGGCATATAAATAGTTGACAGTTTTCGACAAATATCTATACACTGATAAGTGCATTTGTTCATTCTAAGTTAATGATCCGTATGATTTGATTTTATCAGCTTAGTACACAAAAAGTATAAGAATAACACTTATTTATTGCTTTCAATTCTAAATATGTTGGACTATTTGTACGATTTGCCATGGCTGTATTGTAACGGATTAATAACTTGAAATGTATGGATGAAGAAAAATAAACAAGCGAAAGAAATTAAGCGGAGACAAATTTGCATTAGTTTTACTTCCAGTAAAATTGAAAATCTTATAAATTTTTGTCGCACCAAGAAATAATCTTAAAATTTAAACTAGCATTAAATCGTGCTTTGATGCAAGTTAGCGTTCAACTCTTATTCCGATGTTTTCCCGTGCTTCTAGTTTGCTTGCAGGGGTGGGTGTGTGGGGCACTTGGAAGCCATCGAATATACTGCGCACATCATCTCGGACGTGATACGATCATCGCCATTGTGGTCGGAACTTTTTCACAGCCTGTGGTCAAACTGCCAATGTAGACAGATTCCACAAGTTCCATTTGTTTTACAATCAGAACAGTATTTACTCCTTAACTATATAAGTTTAACTGTAGTGCATCTAAAGCCATATGAAATTCGCTCGATTACCCTATATTTTCTTACGTGTTCATTGTCCATACAGCGGTAAATAGGCTTCCAGCGAACAAAATGTACCATTTTGATACATATTCATACACCTATCATGGCCGAGCTAAGTGATGACCGTCAAATAACAAGAAATCACGCGAGGTTTTGCCGATTGTTGTGTGGGGTGGGTTGGGGAAAGGGGTTATGTAGTTTGCTTCATTCGTCGCCCAGTTTTTGACACTACTTAAGTTTACTCCGCAATCAAATATAGTGAATGCCCCCCAAAACGGGGATAAAGGAAGGTAGGCTGTCGTGCTGGACAGCGATTGGTTATGTTTCTGTCCACGTGCTGTCCTCTACATTTCGTCAAATTGGGACTGTTAAGCGCAAATAAAATCGTTTCTCTCGCGCCAATTGTTCGCAAATTGTTGCCTGCAAATAACTCATAATCCATTGTAGACTCATTTTTTTGCAAATTGGTAAATATTAGGAAAAAACCCCCACACACACCCAACAACAATGAAAACAAAACACGCACACAAAAAATTCCCACACTGGTACATTTGAAAGTTTGGAGTGTTTACAACATACTGACTTATTCTGAGACTGGGATGTGCTAATTTGACCTAATTTAGCTTCAAACTGTTTTTGAACGTTTTTGTCTGCTTTGTGCTTAGCGAGCCGCCCAATTCGTGACTAAGGATTTATTGGAAGACCGACATTTGACTGGTTGCCTTTGTTACTCCTCTCAACGTTTTCACGTCTTGCCTTTGTATACAGACAGGGAGCCTATTTGAGTAAATGAAGTCTCGGTATTGAATACATGTACGGTACACCAACCTTCACCATTTGGTTAAACGCGAACTTCCGATACCCTTCCAGTTACAACATGCGTTACATGTGTATTTGAGTCTTTGCAAATAGGCCTGCATATGGGAAACTATATTTTATTAGATGTGACATGTTAAAAATCCTTAAATAGGTAGATGCAATAAGTTTTTTTCCTATAGTATATTTTATTTAGCCATTTCTGTTACTAAGTTTTTTTAAAACTGCTTCACTGGATACAATATTAATACCATTGGTGTTTCCCTTACGACCAAGGAATATATATTATACCTGTATAATAACAATGGCTTTAATTCATTATTAGATTAATTTTTTAAAATATTTGTTGTTGACTTACATTTATATCTGTCTTTTTAGTATGCCTTCTTGGCGAGTAAATGAAAGGATACATACATTGGGCCTACAGGCACTATTGCTAGATCACCAAGTATATTCTTATATCCAGAGATTCATATGCATGGTTCTAAAGTAATTATATACAAGCTTCATTTATTATTTCATTCAGTATATAAACATATTCCAAGTTAATAATTTTAGGGGTGTATACAGTACGAATAGTACTATTCGCACCAGATATATATATGAAAAAAGTATATTCTTGTTTGTGTTTTATTTGGACCACACTGATAAAAAGTAATTTATTTTTTGTTCAATCGTCTTGTAAACATTATTTGCAGTTAAATTCAAAGGGCTAATGCTTACATTCAAAATTGCTACATTTTGTGAACTCGTATGTACTTTTTTATCCATCTTTCTAACAAGCAATTCGCGTAGTAAGAAAATGAGGCTGTGTACATCCTTCTTGTACAAAACAAAAAACATAATACTCTACATAATTTTATACAATGTGGCCAGGATATACGTTTGTAAAATTTATTCAAGGGAGAAAATAATATAATCGTTATTATCAATGTTAAAACGTGCCTCTAAGTTTTTAAGATAGAATGCCTTCCTATTGTCGTTTGTCCTTGTGGACCTATCAATATATGGATGGGAAAAACCTTATATCCGGTGTAGAAATTCTGTTGACGTCTCAGCTCCTAACAGATTCGTACAACTTGTTCTTTTGGATTTTCTGTTTACGATCGGTAAATTGCGCTTATTTAAATCGCTCCCTCCCGAAAATGAAGGGTTGTGTGTTTGTTTCTCAAGGTCATATTGCCTTTTCGTGCAAATTCAACGGGTGCTGTTAAATGAGCTTTTAAGCTAACTTTCCTATAACGTTTAATGGATAAAATTGTTGGTGATGGTTTTACATTTATTTTCGGGATGACTTTCGATTTTCAATGTTTAAGTCGATTGTGTTTTGTCGATTTAGTAGACTTGATTTGCCAGATATTCTCTTAACTTTCTTGTATCCGTCTTATGTTCGTATTAATTCTTTCGGAAATTATCTCGCAAAATTTGTGTCGGTCTAGATGCACCTTAGTTTCTTACAAAGAAAAGGCCATTAAAGTTGACACAGGCTGTATTGGGGATGAAACCATAGGATCGGTAAACTTTAACGGATCAATTCATAAGGTGTGGATCCTGCAGTGTGCTTAGCTGGAAATCAAGGTCTTTGTGAGTAAGGTTATTAATATAATGGGGCTATTATTCACGAAGGCGTTGGGGACATAACTGGATTTGAGAGAGATATTTTAAGCTTATACCGTCCTAAACCACAGAAACCCAGCAATGCAAAACATATAGGCTACAGAAATATTTTATTGTTGTCAAGATCCGCTTCAATCTACCACATAGGATCGGTCCATGTAGCTTATCGAGCTATCGGGGTATATGAGAGAAGTTTTCCGTTAACTGATCTGATCCACTGGCTAATGGGCAAAATGTGTTCATCTGAGTAGTGTTTGTAATGACTCAAGGGGATTTTAATTATCTGGTGACTTTGAGTTTCCAGTGTATGGTGGGTAACCGGATAAAAACCTTGTAAAATTCATATCGCGATCTTCGCAGCCACGAAAAAACAGTGTACGTTTTTGAGAGTTGTTGCTGTCTTCGATTGGACACTGTCTCCGACGTTTTCTAAATTTATGAACATACTATATGGCTGGAACTATCCACCATACAATTATCTACCTAATTCGAATCCGACCAGGTGTTGAACGATATACATTAAACTGACAGAATTTGTTTTTTGAATCTGCTATATGATGTCCACCTAATAGACTCGTTTTCTGTTTGAGTTTCTTAATTCATTTATCCATGTAGAAAATTGCAAAAAATGGATATGATGTTATAAACAGTTGCTGTTCTGAGGGTTCATATTCATATTTGAAGGGTTAGCATTTCAACGAACCCAGCTAATTCATGGCAGAGACGTGCCTAATGTAAGTGACGGTTGGTTTTATCTACACAGCTCCACATTTGTTTGTACTTTCAAAGATACGGAAGCTCGTAAGTGACATCTTGAAAACTCGACAGTTCTGAAGTTAGCCTCAATTTTTTTTGTCGTAGATATTTTTTTGATTGAATGATTGATTTGTTTAATTAGCTGAACGTCGTAATCAAGGGTATTTCACTTATATGGCGACTTTGCCAGTGTTAGGTGGAAAACCGGGATGAATCCTCCTAAAACCACCTCGCTATCTCCACATCCACCGGAAACTTCTTCATATACCCATGGTCGACAGGGTGACTCTAATCTGAACAAGTACTCATGTTTTGAGTTGTCGCTGAAAACCAGTGCGATGATGGCTGTTTAATTCTATACAGAAACGTTATTAAAAAAATCGCGGTGTGTTACATGTGCTTCTCTTGAAAACCTTATAAAAAAACAACAATAACTTGTATTCTTCCATTATGCGAGAAAAAGTACACGAGCACTGCAGTTGAATCATACTTATGATCCTTGGTTTTTCTAGTTTAAACATACCTAAACAAAAAACGAGTTTTATATTTTTAAGACACACAAAAGAAGTCTTGGAGAATCATGGACTTAAACCCGCAAACTGGTCTGCTGTTTGGAAGTTTTGATCCGTATCCTATAAGGCTAACCTTTTCTATTGAAATTTCTTTAAGAACAGAAAAAGCTTTTATGAAGCAGAAATTCTTTGTCGTTACCCCAAAACAGATATAAGAATGACTCAAGCGCTCGTGAATTTCTTTGTGTAAATGCAGGATATAATCTATTAATTTCTTTAATAAGTGTTTAACGTCTTACACAAGAACATTTTTTAAAATTATGTGAAGACTTGGTATATCCGTTTTTTGGTAGACAAACGGGACGGAATAGCGTTGGAATATTTAGTTAAAGACCATGATTGATTATGTGTCATTATGTGTGGGAGGCACATGTATCTATTTCATGTGTGGGAGACACATGTATCTATTTCATGTGTGGGAGGCACATGTATCTATTTCATGTG
>JAVFBZ010138556.1:27591-38501 GCA_032466195.1 Katharina tunicata
CTATTTCATGTGTGGGAGACACATGTATCTATTTCATGTGTGGGAGACACATGTATCTATTTCATGTGTGGGAGACACATGTATCTATTTCATGTGTGGGAGACACATGGATCTATTTATATATGTAATTGATGTTTAGCGTCGCACTCAAGGGTATTTGTAGCTTATATGACGACGTTGTGTTGCCAGAGTATATTGGAAACCCCAGAACAAACTTCGTAAAACCCAACCCGCGATTTTCGCAGCAACCAGAAAACTCCCTTTATATACCTTATCTCGACAAGGTAATTCGAACCTTTACCGGCCACAGTGAGTGTGGACTCAGTAGTTTGACCGTCAACACTCTGTGTCACGGCGCTGCCTTCGTGAAAATCGAAAAATGCGTAAATAAAATTAAAAGCCTATGAAGCAGATTATAAAAACTAGACTTTTACATGTTTGCTAAGCAAGAGTTTAATTCCCATGAACTATACGTTACAAAGACATTGAATAGAACATGTCTAAGTGCAGACAATTTACACGTGATGGCGATAATGTAGGTAAATTACTTTTCGTTTTCTTACATGTGTTTTATCTCCATCTGACATAAGTAGATCCTTGTTGCCTGAACGGTACAGGTTGAATAAAATTCACACAAAAAGTTACAAATTAAAGTCACCGCAAGATATCTATATTGTATTCAGGTTATTCGACTGTCAATACATCAGTATAACATAAGCAGTAATTGAACTTAAATATAGCTTTTCTCATAGCGTTTTATTTCCCACGCAATGGACACTGTGAAGTTGTATTTGAATAAAGATATAGCATTGACGCAATATCGTGAGATATCGAAGTACAAATGGTATGAGGGGCCGTGAGACCAAGGTTAAATTGTTGCTTATGTCGTGAAAATAATAATAAAATTAGTCAGGAAAACTGGTCTGGTGTACTTAGTTTCTGTATAATCACGTTTTTAGATAACGAGAACGAGGGATAATCACAGGATTCTGGTCTAAACAAAGTTGTTAGACTCAGATTTCCGAGACTCTTTTTGCAACTTGTTTAAGCGGCATTTACAAACTGGGAACGTAAAAGAGCATAATTTGATGGATTCGAATTACGGAGTGTATTGATCATCAACTGTTCGGTCTACTTGCAAAGACCGAGCTAGACCTAAACGTCGCATATCAATATACTCAGAAGTTTTAAATACATCAAAGTAAGGTTTTTTGTTCTGTTTTTTTTTTTGTGCAAGTTTATGGTATGTTCATTGGTACACCTAGACACCGAGGGTAATATACTCAGGTTTCTTGTATACTAATTCAAATATGCTGGCCACATAGACACTCAACCAGGCGACCGTCTTTAACCCCTATTCCTTGAGTAAATGACAGTCCATGCTTGAAATTTATGTAAGAAATATCCTTGACATTGTTCGTTGTTATGCTTCCCGTCCGAGTAAGTGGGGTGGAGCGTAGTGGATTATGCTTATCCCTCCGTACGTCCTTCCGTGTGGCCGTCCGTAAATTTCGTTTGTCCGTCCGTTATTGACTTCCAGGCATTTACTTGGAATACTTGATATAGCTTGGAATTATGTCTGCCTTCAGGTGGCTCCACCTGGTGACCAAGTCTAAAGTTGTTTTCCGGGCACTTACCGCTGATCGGATTATAGTCGAACTTGGTATTGTCAAACTATGTGACAAGATATAGCTTGTGTTTGTGTTCCAATAATATGTGTTCGATGGTCAAGTCTGAATTTGTCCGTGCGTCGGTAAAAGATTCGTTTTCAAGCATTTACTTGAAAACCTCTGATAGGATCAAATCAGAGTCGGTATTTGTTAAGACATAGTCCTAGAAGGGGAGGCGGGTATCAATTTAGCTTCTGGATTACACTTTTAGTTATTTTACATTTTATTATTTTGCAGATGGATATCACCAAGCTGTTGGGTGCTTCCCAAATGTTTATGACAACTTTTTGGAACTCTCCTGTTTGCCTGGAGAAGTGATCTCTGTGCAATGGGTGATTTACGGCACCCGTCCTACTAGTGACTGTCCATCGAGTGGAAGTCTCACGAAAGAACAGGCGCACTGCTGTATCCCGCAGTGTGGAGACTGTGTTGTGGAGAATTTGCAGGATTCGCAGGATGTCTTTAATTGTGACGGAAAGAACGAGTGTTCAGTGTGGACCAAGGCCAGCTGGATAGAGGGATGTCTTCCAAAGAAAATTACCACCTATATGGTGGTTCTATACAGGTGCAATAATTCTAATAGTAAGTACAGTTTGTGGGTAGAAAGTAAATTCTGTTTGAAGCCGAGCCTATATGTTACTTTCCATCATCACAAATGTGGAAATAAATGATCATTTTCTACTCTCTATATGATGCATTTAAACATGGCATTGACTTATATTGGTGGCTTTGATATCATTATAGTTAGAAGATAACCAGTAGAAGATCTGACGGCGACAAAAATGACAGTTAGGGGTGTGAGAAGCTATATAGAGCTCAACATAACAAAACCCTTACCTCTATTCTGTCATTTCTACCACACGCAGTAACTAGGAAGCGCAATGTTGCACGCGTTGTGTCGTCATGACAACTGGGAATGCTAAACGTCTAAAAGCCTTTGCGAAACTGTCACTCTGAGGCCACGTATAACATTATTATTGTTAGATACTTTTTATTCCTTCAGCTTAACTTGGCGTAACTTTATCGTAAGGTGTTTTTGTTGAAGAACACCACTGAAGACAGGGTTTGTTTTGCACGCCTATTTGTCGCGACGACACCATGCCTATACACTGGGCTTCCCAGTAACTGCGTAATTTGCGTAAACTAGCGAAAGCTTTGTGAAATTGGGGCCTGGCTGTTGAGTTAACAGGAACCACCGACCTCTCTCCATATTTAATTGTTAAGATAAATTATCTTTGCTAATATTTGCCTTTCAGACGCCATAACCAATGCTTCTTCAAAAGATATTCCGACTTTCAACCAAATATACTGTGGAAGCTCAGGGGGCGTAACTCAGCCTGGAGTAACCGTGTCAAGCAGTTTGTCCACGTCAATAACAACGCCACGGATAAGTAAGTTATTTATGTAAATATTGGGAAAATACTGGTTTGGTTTAGACAGGTCAAACAGTTTGGAGATACACTTACAGACCTGAAGCGATTTCCAGAAGCATGAGTGTGATGATTGCCTTCATTCAACTTCTTCAAGGTAATGAACTAAGAAGTTGGGCAGCAGTAAAATAAAGGCCTGTTATAAACACACACAAAAATGGCTAGTGGAATTGTTGTCTTAAAACGTATGAGTTTATTAATTTGACATATTAGTCTTAACAATAATATAGAAAATTAAAGTTACACAATTTATCATAGAGCCTCGCCTTGAAGTTAAGATTTTTTTGTTTTCAGCTGGTCCACGCCATGTTGTTGGTTGCTACTCGACAATTTATAAACAAAATATCAAAATCGAGTGCCAGCGAGGAGAAGGAATTGCAGTCTACGGCGTCTTTTTCGCTGCAAAATCCACAGACACTTGTCCTATCAATGGCTTCGTTGAGTTTCCGGAGCAAACCGGATGTTGTGTACCCGCATGCGGAGATTGTATTATAAGCCAGTCAAGTGAAGCGAGTTATGTATACAAGAATTGTAGTGGTGAGCGGGCATGCGAACCATGGACACATCGAATAAAAATTTCCCACTGTGGGCTTCAGGAATATACTTCATATATGGTGGTGCACTACGAATGTGTCAGAGGTAAGGCTCTTAATATTATTAAGAGGCACCAATTGTCATTATGCGTGCTGGATTATCCTTGACCGAATCCCGGTTCATCAAGGAATAAAATCAACATCTCTAACGTTTTGTGTGTTTATCAGTTCACTTGAAGGTAATGGTGAAAAATGTCGTTTATTGTTTTTCGTTAAGTTCAAGTATCTGGATAGGGTGACGCCGTTGCTCAAGGTGAATTCTTTATCTTGATCTGCAATGAGGAGAGAATCATTCAGTGCGTCTCGCCAATGTTGACACGTGGGGGGCTTGGACAATTAGTTAAAATAGAGTTTTAGGATAAGTATGTTCAAGGAAATTAGAGGAAATTGCCAGTCTGAGGCATAACTCCTCAGCGAGACCCGTCAGTGGGCAAATTATGTCACTCTTATGTCAATAAATACGCCTTATTATATGTAATCGATTTCAGATTTCGTACTATCTGGCATTTCCAAGTCGATCGGCACATCGTTCGAGTCGTTGTTTGGTTGCCCTCTTCCATCGACCACAGTACCACCTACTGAACCACCAACCACGACTACAAGCACTCCTTCAACCACCACCACAACTACAGTCGCCGCCACAACCACCACCATCATCCTCACCACCACCACTACTAGTAAATTCACCACGAAATCCACGCGCAGGCCTCCACGACGAACAACAACAACGCAACCAACAACAACCCTTAAAAACTATGGTAACCTCAATATTGATTAATAGTGACACTTTAAGTCGAAAATAGTTGTGTGGACATAAGAGTACCCGGTGATTTTGGAGAACATCTGTGTGTTTTTCGAGGGTTTTCAGAATTCCACTAACCATCTTCTATATACTGTCGTCAAATAAAATATACCGACTTGAGAACGGCGTTTAATACTAGACAAAAAACAAACAGTTTAATGGTATAAGTACAAAGCAGTGCTGTAGAGGTTAAAGTTGGAGCCAGATAGTACATTAATCAAGATTCGACGTTGGTGTTGCCTTATCCATGTCTCCCAGTCATAGCACACGAACCAATATAAAGTTGCCCTCACCCGAAATCTGATCCTGGTTAAAGCGAAAATTTTAAATTAAATGACGCAACTGTCGTAGTTATTATAAGTATATGCTAAGTATTAGTGTTAGTTAACTTAGAATTACATTGATTTATATCTGCAGAAAAGAAAGAAAAATGTGATAGCATGAAATGTATTTGATTCTTTTTGGTGACCTTTATTATTTGGTTTCAGATGGTACCTACGTAGCTGTTGGGTGTTACTCCTCGATATACAAACCTAAAGTCCAGATCACGTGCGAACGGGACACACACATTCTCATTCATGGCGTGTTTTTTGGAACGCGAGAAGTGGATTTGTGTCCAGAGAGTGGAGTAATAACGAAAGGAAGCGAATCTTGCTGCGAGCCAAAATGTGACGACTGTTACACCTATGGGGGGCACGGAGAAGTCAAAAATTTGCTTAGTGAATGTACATACCAACAGAACTGTTCAGTTTGGACTCAGCGTAGTGTAATGTCAGACTGTGGTCCTAAGGCTTTTTCTGCCTACATGGCGGTCCATTATCAATGCACTCAAACAGGTAATTATTCTTGGGTTTACCTGGTAGTAGAGAAGAGTTCCTGGCGTCCTTTAGTCTTGAGGTTTGGAATTTTTGCGGTTAGGATTTAAGATCAACTATGGCAAAGCTGTTTACATGTAATCGCCTTTGCAACTCTCTGTTTTACAGGTATGGATGCAGCTCGCACCATGTCTTTTGAGGAACTGTACTGTCCACATGGCACCAACTCATCGCGGCCCACCATGTCTAGATTAAGTTTGACAACAATTAACCCTGCACTAGCGTCCGGCGTCAAGCTCCCTTCCAACCAGCCTCAAACAAGTTTTGCGTCTCAACCTGGTAGATGGTCTTCGCGAGTGACCAGACCCACAGTGGCCCCACCTATCAACCAGGTCACAAGAGAACCAACTGGACCACAAACTTACCCAAATAAATCCAACGACGACGGAAAAGCCGACCAAAAAGGTGAGTAAATGTGAGGTGTCTTGCAATTTAAAAGTTTAAAAGTACTATTTAGCTTTTAATGTTAAAGATCCCCATGAATACACTTCTTCTCA
This sequence comes from Katharina tunicata, assembly GCA_032466195.1. Classification (NCBI taxonomy): domain Eukaryota; kingdom Metazoa; phylum Mollusca; class Polyplacophora; order Chitonida; family Mopaliidae; genus Katharina; species Katharina tunicata. Next base: position 33,459 of record JAVFBZ010138556.1, read on the forward strand.
TAAGTTGTTGTTGGTCTGTCAACAAACGTCTGCTCTTCTGTTGTTTTTCTTCAGACAACAAACACATGCTTTCTTGTTCTATTATGAGACTTGTTCTATTCTATCATGTTCATATGGAGGAGAAAGTTAAAAACGGACAAAGCGCCAATCTCTAGAAATATAACACACGAAACCACGATTAAACTATCGTGAGCAGAACTGAATAAAGATTAGGCTATGAAAATATTTCAAGTCGTTTAGAAAGTGACCATTAACATTTTTAAGGATAACACTGTCCTAGATTGAAAAGATTCTACTTCAACTAGACTCCGGCTAGTGAGCCTATTTTTGGACCAGGGACTGTGTCGCTTATCGCTACTCATCTTGTTCGTGTTTTCCTGATGTTGAAAGGAGACGGGGTTGGGGATTGAAGCTAGTCATAAAATGCTACGGCTGTATCAATTTCATTCCGATCGGCAGGAAACTTAGCACAATTGATATTTGTCTTATTACGCAGTTTTCGACGGAGTTCTATTTTTTCCAATTATTATTAATAATAAAAAAAAAAAAAAACAATTACAACAGGACCATATGTGTCAATACTGATATCTCTCCTGTGTTCAGTTTCTGGTCCATAGTACAATCGTACTGGTACAAGGAAGGATGGTTGAGTGATCTATGTGACCGGGATTTACTGGTGGTCGTTCGGTGCCTGAGCGAGGGTCGTGGGTTTAATCCCCTATGAGTTTCAGCCTGCGACATTATCTGGGCTAGAATTTGTTCAGTGTAAGAGAGCATTTCTCCTTAACAGTGAAGAAACTAAGATCAAACCAGCCGATAAAACCACCAACATTTAGTTGCTTGATATTGGAAATGTATGAAATTTAATCAAAATTGTCTCTTATGATAATTTCTTGCCTCCCTGTGGGATTGTTCAAAGGACAAGTAAATTGTTTACTTCCGCAACTTCTAATTTTCTTGATTGTGATTTGTTGGGCGGTTCTTGTGCCCGGTGCTCTTTATGCTTAAGGGCATCGGAAAATCGATATGTTGTGGTGTCCTGTTTTGCGTCCAATTAATGTTCTGTGTTGTTTTCTATTTTGCCGCTGATTTTGAGCAGTTTCCTTCGCCCATTGAGATTTGCGTAGACACAGGAGTGACATTAAGTACAACACGATACCTCAATCAAACCAACTACGACAAAGTCTTCCTGCTATGTTTTTCTTCTTGCTTTGTTTTATTATTTTTTTTAATTTATTTTTGCAGTTTTAATCGGAGGTATGGTTGGAGGAATCGCTTCAGTTATAGCTTTAGGTGTGATATTTGTTCTGGTTTTACATTGGAGAAGGAGGTAATGTACTAAAATGTATTTCAACTACCTAAGTATAACTGCTTGCATGGCATATTGACTCATTATGCGACTTTTCTTAGTGCAACGAGGTGATGATTGTGTACGCAAATAAACGTGAACAGACTTGTCATATTGTTATTATGGGATAACACTCTAGAAGAAGGAATACCGTCCAGTTCAGAAATTCCTTTAACATGTACCAGTTACAAGTTCGTGGCTCTTTGTCAGTTTTAGGTTATAAGGAATGTAGCCAGTCCTGTAGAGATTGTGATTTGAGATTGGGTTTCCAAGCGGTTTCTTTCCGATTGTCCGCCACACAGTGTCCTGTGGAGATTGTAGCGCGGTTTTCAAGCGGTTTCTTCCCGATTGTCCGCCACACAGTGTTCTATTGAGTATGACATTAAACGCTAGCCAAGTAAATCAACCATTTCTCGCCCGGCTCGTCCTGAGTTAATCCTATATGTTTCACAACTGGCAACTATATTGTCTCAGAATGACGAAAATACCTGTATTTTATTGTACCTGTCAACATTTAAAGTACCTTAACACATTTGACCGCATTTGGGTGTCGCATCAGATAAACAAGTAACTCTTAAGTGGGTGTTTTTGAATGTCAATTCTTATACAGAGTATTTATGGGAAAATAAACAAATATGGCCTGTCTTTTTAATGAGATTAGTGAAATGTTAACGTCCATAGCTTAGAATGTACTGATCGTCTCTCTTGGAAACTTCAACAAATTCTTAGCGCTATTAATAGTGTTTTACTTTTTAAACTGATGTAAACAAATTTTCTTAAGTTGCTATGATAAAAACATCAGCTATCGTGTTTGTTAGTTTATTTATAATTTAGACACCACAAGGATATAAGCATAACACAGCGAAATAGAGTAAAAGATATAACAAATAACAGCAACAGCAAATAGCTGTGGACACTTTAAAGGTTTGTTCGTTTGTATAAACCCTTTTTTAGTCGTAAGGAACATTCAATTGTTTTTATGAACTTCAACATAGACGACGATCATATAAGGGCTTCATTTCCAATTCTGAAAATGAAAAAGAATGTTTTGGAGATTTATTTTGTTTGGTGTTTCGCAACCGTAGGAGTGAAATAACTGCACAAAATTACAAATCAAACAAATACTGAAGTCAATTTGCGATTGTAATATATGCCGGAGAAAACCTGGCGAAGCTCTTAGGCAACCACGTACAAATATTAGATAGTATAGCAGAAGTGGAATCTATATTTTCACACAGTAAAAACTTTAAATAACAATAGCATTCATATGTTAGGTATTTTATATTGCTTTCTCTGTCTAAGGTTGTTGAAAATGATTAATTAATTAGTTGCAAAATTCACTAAACAACATGGTGATATTATGTTTATAGTGCAGCTTCAGTAGACTACCTTAAAAATTTTCGACAGTTTTACAGCCAAGCTTAATAATAAGGTAGATTTTGTTATTGCTTCTTAAAATCGATGAAATAAACCCAAACTAAACAACTAATAGACCAAACTAAAAAATAATGTAATGATTTTTATTTCTCGTTAATCAGGGAGAAGTCTGAAGTGATAAATCGCAATTCGCTAGAGAGGAACAGAAAGAATCGAAAAAGGAACATTTCGAAGAATAATAGTCAGTGTACAAATAGCACTCAGTTGAACTCAGTGATTGGACCAAGTAGTTTAACAATGGTCAATGTGATTTCTAATAATGGTCGCTTACCCGGCAAGGGAGACTATAATCACTTAGAGAGGTGGTTAGGAGATTTAGAAACCACGAATGACAATTTTGACTTGCCGAGAATTACAGAAGTATCAGAGAGTGACACTGACGCAGATGTCGAAAGTCGGGCCAGACGAATTACGACATTCCCTCAACGACAACCGGAAAATATCCACGAGAGTGACTCCTGATATGATTCAAACAACTATTTTTCCATAATGTATATAATTTAATTCGATTTGTCATTGATTCTGTGTGTAATATCGGAGTTCTGTGATAACACGCACAGCAGTGTTAGTCTCCAATTTGGAAATCCATAGTGGAAGATTTATGTATATATTTGACTGGCCCTCTTGACTAAGAGCAGTTTGGTGTGGAGCTAAAATCCATACTGGCATACTTAGCACTGGAGGAGGACTATCTTTCCAAAAGAGCTTCCAGTTAAGTGGCTTCACATATTTAGGTTGTGTCTCTGCCTATTGTTGGAATACATCGTCGCCATATAAGAGAAATACCCAGGAACGGCGTTATAGACCAATCAATGAACTGATATATATTTGACTGTGATTTATGAAACTAGTATAGCGTTTCCTCCATATGTAATGTTATGCTTCGATCTCCAAACTTCAGTTACTATAATTATATTCTGAAGAAAGAATTTTATCGCCAGTATAATAAATTAAAATATCCTTTCACTGTTAACCATTGGAGACAACCAGTTCTGCGGCATAGGGTAAGACTGAGTTCTTGATAAGGGACATCAATGTACGAAATTACACAATTTATGCAATTTTAAAGTAACAAGTTGTTTTACTTGAATTTTGTGGCGGACTATTGCTTTGTACCTTTTTGTTTATGCTACTGAAATGAACACTACTCACATTTCGTCGAAGTACACTGCACTTAATGGGATACACATTTATGTTGTACTGTAGAGCATATATACAAATGTTCCTTTGGCTTAATTGTGGCTTTTATAAATTATTATTAATAAATTTAAAAAAAAAGAGAATAATTTCAGAAAATGGAAGTGGTCCGGTTTTAAATCGAATAAAGAAACTACTGAAAGTTATTGTGTGGTGTTTATAAGCCTTTTTTTCTTCTACCAAATGAATGATTGATTGATCGATGTATTGACATGTTTGTTTCATAGATAATAGCTCGATAAATGTAAGGTGGTACTGGTATGGCTGCAGTTATGGTTCGGGCCTAAACCTTCGACAGTTCACGACCTTTAATCGTAGGTTTAGGTAACTGTAGATTTTAAGTAAGCTCATGGGTTTAAAGCATGGCGCAGGTGGTTGTCCTGATGCTCTCAGAGCGAAAGGGACTCAACAAGTCTGTGATTTATTTTGAAGACTTGACATTGCAGATGTTCTATTTTGTTTTGTTTCTTGCAATTGTCGATGGGGTGGTTTCCATTTCCCATTGGGCTGGGTTGCCGTCATTTGGAGGAAACAGTTTGAAGTACGTGAATCGTCCCAATCAAACAAAGGGAAAACAATTAAAAAATGGCAATATGATATCTGCCTTGAAAATAGATAGTCTCCCCCCCGCCAAAAAAACCAAAAACCAACAACAAGCGATTTGTAAAAGTCTATATTATTATAAGGTTATTTTGAAATAACCATAAGAACGGCACAAACCAACAAACAAACAAACAAACAAACAAAAAAACGAAACATTTCCCACGGTGATTAATCCTGAGGGTCGACAACATGCCCGTTTCCCTCTCTCGATTAAGAAGAAAACACCCGCCATGTAATGACACACCATTCTGGTTGTTGCCGTATTACTGTTTCCGTAAATATATGCTCTGGAGAACGATTCGTCTAAATTTGATTACCAACTGTAAACCGACCATCAAACGGTACCTAGCGATATATTATCTTGGCGCTCAACAAGATGGTCTGTCGAATTCCTTAGAGTCAAATACTCGGAAGAGAGAATGATTTGATTATCTATTTTTTAATGAACTGCGGATATA
>JAVFBZ010138557.1:0-11063 GCA_032466195.1 Katharina tunicata
CCATGGCCATTTTGAATAGCTATGACAGATCTCACAGAAGCCACTGAGCTTGACCTAGTTTCCCAAATATGGAAGTCAGACGAAAAAGACGAGTTCCATATTTGGAAAACTAGGAAATTTAACCAGAAAGAGAAAAAGTCAATGAAAACCCACAATGCATTTCATCTGTGAGTTTTTTTTCTCCTCACTATCACATTTCAAATAAATAGATGTGTGATAGGATGGTGGATTACATTTATGTTGTTTTGCTATAGTACTTCTCATGTGAAATAATAACAAAACAAAACAAAAATGGGATAATTTTGTGAGCAAATTATTCTTAACTAAAGTAATGGCAAACAGAATCAAGTATTATTAAAAGAAGTAAGTATTAAAGTTATATTTGCCATGTGCATATTGTGAGTGTCATCACCTGTGCTTAGAGTTAATATAATTTCAGTTTCATGAAAGGTCACCATGTTAGTTTATGGCAGTTAAGGTGTGTCAATTTCAACCAGAAAAAGATTCAAATATTTATTCATGTTTTGAGTTCTGCTTCTTAACATGCTTTGTCCTTGATATGAGAAGCTCTGTAATTATAGAATTTTAAACGGTGACCTTGTCACACAGAGTAACTATTAATACCAATCACATTCATTTCAACCCAACTGTAGCTAGAATATACTGGCTTGCTTTTTTCTGACCAAGCCCTATTACTTTGAACAATCGTTTTCTAATCTGCATTTTGAAACTTATTGGATAATTTGATGGACCTTTGTTTCAAGATTCTATCATTACATGTAAAGCAGATTTACGGGTATATATATTACAAATCTCTCAAGGACCTCTTGGTAAAGACGAAACTCCCTCCTGTACCAGATAACCCATAACTGCCCTCATCTTCATTTGGTAGACTAATGGGTTTACTACTAACTCTAAACGATACATTTTTCATGTTGTGCTTATTTTAAACCATACCTAATATCTATGGGTGTTACATATTCGCCACATATTTATCTTCACAATTTACAATTGCCTTTTCTCGAGATGCGACTTTAGGTTATCCAGAACAACTTGATATTCAGGTCTATCTAGAAACTTGTCTCTGAGAATTAATCTAGAACATGAGATAATTTATCGACTTTAACTACCGGTAGTCAATATCCCTGTGCCAGTGTGATTACTCTTGACAAATATATATATATATTACTGTTAGTGCAGTGTAAGGAGTCTTTTCTCTATGGTATAAGTTTTTTTAAATTTTATTTAGACAGCCACATTAGCTTAAACTTGTAAGCTCCTATTTAAGCTTATGTTAATTTAAATACTGTCGTCTTGCAGCCCAACTCATGTGACTATGCTTTTTAACGTGGAATATGGGCAAATACCCTTATATCATTACACATGGGATTGGTGAAATCTGGTGTAAATTGGTGTGCCTTTCCCTCTAAACACCATCACAACATCAACATAAGACAACTGTTTTCAAAATACAAAAGAAGCACTGAAGCAGCTTTATTATAAATACAGATGTCAGATCCATGTGTCAATAATATTTCTCATTGCAATTTGGTATAAAAAGTTGTTATACTGTGAAGATGTGTCCTGCATCCAGTCCAGTAAGAAATTCATAAATGAAATCACAAGAGTCTCGAAACTGAGAGAATTGATGTTACAGCCAAGCCAACAGAGTGTCCGACAAATTACCTGCATTTCCGTTGATGTTATTTCAGTAAGAGATGATTTAAATGAGTCCGACTGAATACACTCTATGAAATATCCAAGAGTATTCACTTTTTTGAGTGTACGATGAATGTTTATAAACAAACACATTCGTGTGCTTTTTGCACTCAGTCCAGTTAGGTAGTGCTTTGGGGACATCAAATCTTAATACTTCATGGATTTTTCTACAACACTGTTTTCAACAAACACCTCCAGCAAATCTGTGAAAACATGTATCTCGTCTATTACAAATGCCTTGATCAACTGGATTTTGATCTGTCAAAAGAAAAGAAAAATTAACATTTGAAAGGCGCTATTTTATCAGTTAAAAATTTCAGAGTTCATGTGCTAGAAAAAAAGGAACGAAAAAACGCATTTGCCAGTTTGCTGCATTCTGATTGCCAATAGAGAAGTTATTTTAGCTCAATGAAGTTCAGCTGTCAATTGATAATTAAATGTCTGTTGATCTTCATAATAACAAACAGTACTTACAGTATTCAATAGTGGCATCTCAGGGCATTGCTGTTGTTAAGAACTGGATGAACTATCGGTGTCTTTCCATGCTTATTTGAACTCATTTAAAGACCATCCGATTTAAAGGTTACCTAAATGCATTTTTCAACAGATTTTGTCAGTTCAGCCATGAAATGAAGATTGTATTAATATTGTTTTTCTTCCTAAATGCACTTTTACATATTAAAACAAAGAGCAAAGCTAAGACGAATGCAAGCCCTAGGTTATAATGGGCATTTTAGAGGACCAATTTATAGGTAGTGCCGGAAAACAGTACAATATAGGCCTGCATCCGACATCTGAGGCAATTTAGATAACTCCTGTCTGCAGCTTCTGATATATAGAAAATTAACAGTTGAGTATGAAGGTTATAGTTGTTAATTGCATTATTAAAGCTCTAGTTATATTCATTGATTGAGTGGCTATTACACAGTGCTTAAGGTTGATCTATACAATGGTGTGCTAACCACCAGTAGCTGAAAAAAAGAAAAAAAATCACCCACAACCTAATTGGGAACAAATACAGCACACAGAATGCCTACAAAACTTTGTTATGCACGAGCTCAGAGAGAACCAGGACAACATAAGTTCCCATAAAACCACCGCTTGGAGTCATGGAAAAGTTAATTCAAACTCACTTGATTTGTTGACTTTGTTGTTCAGCAATGTCTATGTCTCTCTGAGCCTTGAGAACTTTTGTTAACTCTATTTGGTCTTGTAACATCTTTAGATTCTGTGTTTTACTTTTCTGTTGCCTCTCAACATCACGGATAACACCCTCATGTAATTTCTGTACATGAAAGAAAAAATCAGATGACAAAAATTCTGGACATTAATTTAGTTGATTGATTTGTTTATTTATTCAGCATTTACCTATTTTTTTATGTATTTTAATCCCATCCATCTTCTCAACAAGAGGAAGTAACATTCGCAGTCTGACTCATCAATTGGGGTTTCACGCCGTAGCCTACTTAAATGTTATTTCACTTATATAACGGCTTGCAGCCCAGTGGGTGGAGGAAACCACCCTAATCGACGCAGTCAACATGGAAGACGCCAAAATACATTTACAGGACAAAAAATAAAAAATTACTGGACTACGGCTTTGTCCAGATGCATTCGCAATTTTTTGCAACTGGACCTCGTATCATGCCATTAATAGATAGTTAACTAGGCTATGTAAAGATAAACATAAAATAAACAGGCTTATACATGTAACTCGACCTATGTCTACTCTGTGCTCCAGTGACACCATATCTCATGTTTCAAGAATGAAAAGAAATGTCTCTTTGTAGGAATACCGTGTCGGACGATACAATTTCATGTGGTTGCGATTGCTGTTACTTTCGCTTTCTTACATGACCGTTTTAACATGACTATTTGAGTATTTCATACTTGAACTAGGATCCTCTAAATTGAAGTAACTACGCGCATCAACGTTGATACTCATACCGTTACTACTATTAAAACACACCTCGCGATCCAACTTTTGTTTGTAATGCACATAACTGATTATTGAGATTGCGAAAGCAACTGACGCGCCTAATGCAACTTTTGATGTTGTTGACATCTCTGCTCAAAAACCCAAAACACATGACAGGAAAAGGCTGTCTGCTAGCGTTACTTTCCGATCAGAACATAGGACATTATTTGATTAGCATATACTGTATACCGTTGAATTTTCCAGATTTTTGTATATTTGGATATAAAAGTATCAAAAGCGACACCAAAAAATACATCTTGAATTTATAAATAAATGTATTTGTTTGTTTTGGCTATGCTTTTTATCCAATCAGAGACCGGAACTGTTGTCAGGCAGAGGGGAATTCTGTTTTTTTCGTTGTCATACAGGTGCTTGGTAAGGTTTTGGATATTTTACATCAATATTTCTCATATGAGCGTACATTTCTCAGGCGTTTTCTGTTTAGGCATTCATGTTCGTGTCAGGGCAAATATATCAGCACACAGTTTTTTTTTATAGTTGCAAATTCGACAAGAAAATGACACAAATTGAATGCGTTGTTGTTGTATCGCTGTAGCTCCTTGATTGTGTGACATTATGACAGATCAATAGACCTTTTATTCATGAGCGAATGTCAAGTCTTGAATTGGTCTGGTCGTGTTGAAACGTGCCTGTGACTGGTGCTGTCTAGCCCGCCACAGAAAACGTCAAACCCCTGATGTTCGGTATTTAACTTCAGACTTCTGTCACTTGTCATTAGCATTGTTGTAGTATCTGTCAGTCATAACTCATACAGGTGGACATCAGAGACATTGGCTGTGTGATATTATTTGAATTTTTAGATATCCAGGTAGCTATATTCAGAATTTCTATATTTCAGAATTGTCAATTTCAGTAACTGGTCAATTTATAAACAACTTCTACCGGTATACATTTTGTAAATCGTCTTAACCTTTAATTAGATTTTGACTTCATTGACTTTAAGTCTCATGCACAAGTTTTATCCAGAAATTTGAATATCTGTATTTAAGACACCTTACATGTTAACATGCTTATGTAGAAATAAAAACTATTTTTATTTGTGTTAAAACTTTCATTTTATTTTAATAGCAGGTTTGCTTGAAGAAAATTTGATATTTTCTATTCATCCTTTGGGTGTGTCTCACACAGCCTGAAGTGATTTTCCTTGTAATATTTTTCAGGATACATTAACTGCACAGTGCAATAAATTGTTTTCTCAGGTGTGTGCAGTGTCATTTCAATATACAACTCTCATTCTTTAATTTAAAAGCAAAACACCCAAAAAACAATTTATTGCTAATTTTAATTGATCTTATGGCCTTGTAGAAATATGCAGTTTATCCGTCTTAGTCTTGTATCATTGTCCTTATGTATTTTTTTGTATATTTAACTTGTAGTTAAGCAGTTGGTGATAGGGCTGCAGGATGACAGCCGGAGCTGTTGCGGTTCCGACCATAGTCCCACTCAGACCACCTCTCACCTCAAAAAGTAAATTAAACATTGACTCCAGTACGAAAATCGAATTAAGATCAGGTATGGTTATTCATTTAATTACTTTCTAGAACTTTTTGATTGTTAAATAATTTAAATGTTAAATTTAACATTCATATCTCCTGATTTTATATTATTTTTATATCATATTATCGGTATTTAATTCAATAATTTGGATATTGTGGAAATATTGAATCAGTAGTTAGTACATTTGAATGTGTTAAACGGTATACCCTTGAACATTTCTAACTTTATTTTGCTTCTTTTTAACACATTTACATATCATATCTTAGATTAATTAGTCTTGTTTCTTGATGCAGAAATAAGGCTTCAAGTAAAAAGTTATGCGCCAGTTTTTTACATTTATATGCTGCTTGTGTGCCTAACCAGTGATTTAGTACTGTCACATATAAGTGCTAATAAGCCGGTTGGAAATACAGACAGGAAAAATCATGAAATTATGTTGATGAATTTCAGAAATGTTTACCGTTTTTAACTGTCACAATCTTCTTGTTTGAATGATTCATAAAAGCTGTCGGCAAACTAAAATCTTGCCTCGTCAATTTCAATTGTAATTTCTTCCTTTAATTTCTTCCTTAGAAACTCCAGATGTTGACATTTATTACACTATTAATGGAACGAAACCAGACCCATTTCAGAGGGTGGGAGATAAATGTACATTAAAATACAGAGGACCATTTACTCTGCCTGCTGGGAAGAGGCCAGTTAAGGCTGTGGCGTTGACAAAGTGAGTCTTCTTTAGTTTCTGTTTCAAGAAGAGAAATCTACATTGAGTACAGTAGTAATTTTCCTGTGTAAACTGGGAAATTGAAATGTTATTTTATCTTTAAGAAAATCATTAGTCCATCTATATGTGCGTGAGAAACATCTGCAAATCATTCAGAGTTTTGCTTTGTTATTCAAATCTAAGTGGAACTACAGATCAAGCTTAGAATCTCCAACTCTAAGTGACAGCTACTAAATTTAGTAAACCTGCCTCTCACTTTTTAAATTAACTATGAGGATTAACCTGTTTTATTCATATGTGTTCACCCTACTCACTACAAAAAAACTTAATTCCTTAATGTAGAGATGGCATTAGAGAAAGTAACATTGTCACCAAGGTTTTTGACGTGGAGTATGTACCGATTGACCCGGCTTTACCTGAAGATGACAGTTTATCATTTCAACAACAGATGGAGAAAGAAAGGAGAGAAGTACGTTACCGATATTTTCTAGTAACGAGTTAAACTATTATTCGGGAAGAGGTGCATGCTAATATTGCAGTTTATTTAACAAAGAGGTGAAAATATAGCCATTAAATAATACAACTGAATCACCAGTAAAAGAAATTTGATAGTGTATTGAATTTATTACATAATTTGTTGGAGGTAAGGGAAACAATCTCAAAATATAGTAAGACTAAATCCTAACATTACCATCTGTTCTGGAATTCTGAAGATTTACATGTTACTTGTTAATTATTGAATGTTCTTTCAGGTTATTTGTAATATTCATTATATCGGTAATTATTCTATTATTGTTTTGTCGGTAGTTAGAGGTAAAAAGAGCATCAAAGAACTTGTTGCTATCATCAAAATCCGCTTGGAATGATGTTCAGAAAAGGAGGGAAACTGATCAAAGACTGACAGGTATATCATAGTTTAAAGATTGTTTTAAAAAAATGAATCCCTACAGAGGAACATAGGTGACTGGGTGTTAACAACAAGTAAAAGCAACAGGCAAAAGATACATTTTTCATTTTTAATTAAGGCATTACAGATCAACTTTAACACCAAGGAAATCAATAAAGAACACTTGAATCTCATGTTCACAAAGGAATCCGCTTTTAAATCTAAAACTGCTGTACAGATTATGGTCAGATCAGTTTTCAAAGGCATCTAACCTTCTCAAGAAAACGGCTTAAGTAGACTAAGGAGTGTGCCTAAAATTTTGCACATTATGGATATCTAAAATTTGATATCTTATAATATATTTCAGTCCATTTTGTTTTGCATTGTATCTGTTTTTTAGAGGTTGACATGAGAAGTACAGACTACAGACGACCTGGCACTGGCACTCGATATTCAAACACCAGATTTGAAGGATTAGCTACTGACAGAAGCTTGTTAGACACTGAGGTAAAGTGCTGTGACATTAAATTAATTCTTGACATTTTGAGAAAACTGGCTTGGCTTCATTGGCTTCAAACATTTCATGTATATGCTTCTGGAACTAAACACTTTTTGACTAATTTATCATTCGTGGTCAAATACAAAGTTGTACTTTGTTAGATTTTTGAAAATTCCACTTAATCTGGTGCCTTCTTCTGTGTTGCCAACTTCCAATAGTGTGGTTTCCTTCACCTATTTTGGCTGGCTCGTTGTGATATGAGTGAAATAACTTAAAGTATGGTGATAAATCAAATAATTTGACCATCTAAACTACTGAAAGTGTGTACTTTTATGTCATTATAGACTTAAATTGAGTTGATATTATTTTAGAGAAGTATGGATTACAGGAGAGATAGAAGAGCATTAACTGAAAATACACAATCACTGCGACTGCAACGGGAAACAGATCTCCTCAAGTAAGTCAGAGTATTTAAGAGGCCTTTCCGAAGGATTACCACTTATAAGAATTTATATGGAATGGGCTAGGATATATATGATCAAATACATCTTTGTTTAACTGATGGTATAATTTTGTCTTGTATCCATAATGACCATGATGTCAAAACCCTAACTAACTTTGTGTACGTTTAGACATTTCAAAGTCACTTTAATACTATTGTTGATGAATCGTGGCTCAGTGAAAAGTTATTGGATATATGAAATTCCCATGAGTACCACGTTCAACAGCAATCAAATAAATGGATAATGAGAAATAAATCAAATTGTTAGACTTGAAACCACGGTTGATTTTAAAGTTAATTAACTGAAAATAAAGCAAGCTCTTTTGTTTGTAGTAGTCTAACAAACTTTTGTAAGACAGTTCAGACAGTTTGGATTAATATACTTGCCAATGGAAGACCTACTTCAAAGTTGCCAGTGTTTTATTGTGATATTCAGTAATGGGTGTTTGTCTTGAAAAGTCATCCATTACTTGTGAATATATTGCAGGTGTACGTATTGTTTTGCTGACCGTCCATCGGACCCATATTCTCGATTCTGTAACGAATGTGGGAACCCAGTTCCACCAATAAGTCAAGCCAGAGTTGCCCCTCCAGAACCTGGAAAGGTAGTATGCTCATTAATTAGTAATGATAGCACATTTTAAATTTCATGTTCTGAAATTCTCACAAAAAAAAACTAGAAGCGAAAAAAACAACTTCTACATCTTCTATGTACTGGGACCTGTTTCACAAAGCCTTCGTAAATTTATGTACACTCAGTTACTATGACGCCCAGTGTTGAAGGTATTGTGTCATCACAACAACTGAGAGTTTGAAACGTTGCAAAGTCTTTGTGAAACTGGCTCCTGTAGAGTAAAGGGTCTACTTTTGAGTGTCGTTCAAACATGGTTATGAAGCAATTATACTGACATAATATCCTGCAAAATGTCAAATAATAACCACGTTCAGAAATTTCAAAGCTTTTTTGTTTATTCTATTACTAGTGTTCAGTACATACGGTAGCAGTAATAAGTGGTGATTGTGACTGGGTGGGGTTTTGGAGGTACTGGTAGTGTTTGTCTGGAAGCTCACTTAAATGACATAGACCTTCCTGAAGGTGGCAACAATAAGATTCTGACATTATTCACAGAAAGCAAGTTATATATTGCAAGCAATATAGTTTTAATGTTTTTTATCGTACTATCAGTTTGAGAAAAGTTTAATGTTATAATTGTTTTCTCAGATGGGCTTATGTCCATTTTGCCACTCCATGGTACCATTCAACACTCCGAGCTGTGTGGTTTGTGAGGCCCCGATTCCTGGACAAAGTCCACCTTCAGCGAACTTACGTCTGAGCGAGAAAAAAGTGTGTACATTGTGTGGAACAGCTAATCCGTCCAGTCTTAACACTTGTCTGACCTGTGATTCTAGACTACCCACTGGAGGCATAATTAAGGTAAAACTATCATTGTGTTAAATTTGATGGTCTCTGAATACATCAGTTTTGTTAAGAATGTCTACACCTAAATATCTAGATTTTGAAAGATATTCCTTTGATTGAAGAGTCGTTTCTCCTTTGCTACATGATCATTAAAGTCCTAAAGCATCATCGTTGGGTGATTCTATGTTGTAACAGAAAAAAGTCTGCGTGATGTGCAGAGTTGCTTAATTGGGTCATTTAATTTTATGGAAGCACTAATTTGGTGGTGTAAGTTTGGCCAGGTGGTTGGCCAGAGCTTCCTGTGCCTAGGTGTTCTCTGAGATAAAGAGCGTCCGGAAGCCAATTTGTTGTGTCATCCTGTTTTGATTCCTCTTCTTGTCCAATTTTGTTCTTGTTTGTGCCAATGTTGTCGATGGTGGATTCCTTCACCCATTGGGCTGACACTCTGTTAAGGGGCACAGGATATTGATTTGTGGTGTCTTGTGTTTGTAATGTTTTGAAATGTTTTGTCCTGTCTTGCATGTTGTCACCGCGTTAATGGTACATAAGTTGGTCCTTGCGACCTGGGTTGTTTTGAAAGTTAAATAAATAAATTACACCAGCTCCTAATCATAGTCATATGACATTCAGCGCTACAAACAAATTTGTGATATGAGGTACATGACTTTCACTTACTTAATAAAATCAATTTATTTTTGTAAAAGGGTATCTATAATGGATTGTCTGCCCCTCCAATGCCACAGTCTGAAGGGAGACTACTTCAGTGTAGTAAATGTGGTCGTGTAAACAACGGTGACTCTCGATTCTGTGATTGGTGTGGTTCAAAGGTGAGTAGAATAAACTGTTTGGATATTTCTACCTAAAGGCTTTTCACATGTCAGTTATAGTATGAGAGAAGGCTGGAACAAGAAGCTTGATTAAATACTACATATCGGTTAACTGCTTTGTTATGCCACCATCAGTACAATAGTTATACCTGATAAAGTGATTTAGGCATAAATAGTCCAAACTGTATTTTCAGTCAAAATATATTATCTATTCTAACATGACTCCGTAGTTAGAAACTTTTATATTTCTGTTTAATACAGCATTTGTTAAAAGTTCTAAACGATTCCTTTAACTAAATAGACTAAAATGGTTTTATCGTAACATGTTTTAACAAAAAGTAATCATTGTTCCACTATATTGTCAACATTAATCTGGATCATCAACTACTCGCAATTTAATGCCTGTCTCTGAAAAATACAGCATATCTCTTTCTAGCCATGGTCAATAGAGATACATTTCTTATTATTGTCAATACATTTATATTTTAGTTCATATATTAAAGCTTAATATTATATATTTTATGTTTACAGCCTGACCAACCAGCATCTAAGCTGACCTGTTCCAAATGCCGTGCCTCAAACCATGCATATGCTAACTTCTGTGGTTCCTGTGGGGTTAACATTGAGGCGCCATTAAGGTACAGTTTCAAATAAGCTGTTTCCCTATTTCTTCCCCCTTTTTAAATCCAAAATGAAGCTATTGGTTTGTGATTAAACTTCACTCTTTCGCTTCAAACTTTATTGCCTATAAGTTGCTTAAAAACGGTCTTAGCATATAGGCCGAAACGTTGCGCCAACAATATTTCAGAAGTTGAATATCCTTAATATCTTATGTTATTCTAAGGACTTCTATATGCCTCTCAGAGAAGATTTATTGCCTTTTCTTGATATTTAATGTAGTTGCAGGAACACTGTAACTCTTGAATCTTCAGATCTCCTAATTGCAGCCAAAATCTTTCTAGAAAAGATTGATATATACCAGAAATAAGCAAG
>JAVFBZ010138568.1:0-22015 GCA_032466195.1 Katharina tunicata
TTACATGAAGAGGGTTTAGTACACATGTACAAGAGATAGAAGATTACATGAAGAGGGTTTAGTACACATGTACAAGAGATAGAAGATTACATGAAGAGGGTTTAGTACACATATACAAGAGATAGAAGATTACATGAAGAGGGTTTAGTACACATGTACAAGGGATAGAAGATCACATGAAGAGGGTTTAGTACACATGTACAAGAGACAGAAGATTAAGAAGAAGGCTCGGCTTAGTACAAAAGATAGAAGATAGGGAGATATACGGCTCGGAGACAGTTGTCCGCTTAATATAGTGGAGAATGCGGAAAAGGAATAGTATGGAGATCAAACATTAAATTTAAAAACAGTCAACGGTTCACATTTCTGAAAACCTTCGTGTATCCTGACCTGTCTCGGACTCGGAAGCCATCGAATGTACTGCGTACGGTGAAATAACGAGAAATCACACGAGGTTAGGCCGATTGTGGTTATATACGAGCGAATTACGGGTATAACTGGCCATTGGTCGTTGCAATATCCGGCGTAGGGTTTCCTGTTGTGTCGTAGAATTTGTTTTGTCCCGTGAATTCTTACCTCTATTTACTTTGTTTCTATATCGCTTAAGATTGCTTCCAAAAATCGGTTATGGAGATTGGCGTATTTTTTGTGTGATTACCAATTTCTTTATTGTTTCAATACAGAAATCTTACTTAGAGTGGAGACACTGTGGTGTGATATTTATCAACCGGGGTAAACATCCAGTTGTGACTTGTTGTTATAAGATCGGATTTATCAAGATTGGATATGTATATATATACCTGTGGTTTATAATTGTGGGTTACAACATATTCTCTGTACAGCAAAGTATTTCAAAAGTCTCACATTACTCTTTATTTGTGGTGAAGAACATATGCCTTTTTCTCGGTTTTAGAGGATTTTTTTTCTTCCATCAAGTATTTTCATATCTTATAATTTTATCTGTGGTTGAAATGCGTGGTTATATTTCCAGAATACCACAATCCATTATCTCGAATAATTTTATCTAGGTTTGAGTGAATAGAGCTTGATTGCCCCTAACCATGCCTTTTGAGGGTATGGACGTGATATTGATATGCACGAGCTCTATTGGATGCGCCTACGCAGAGTTGAAGGTCAGGAAATGAGACAGACCTGGGAATGTATACAGATGACATCGGAGCCACTTTCTCATGACAAAGAAGAACAATAAAAATGTCGCCATGATTTAGATCTCCTTGGGAAATTTAGCCGGTGTTAGTTTTACAAAGCCATAAATAAAATTGTTGCATGGAGCCAAGAGGTCGAAAAGTCCAAAGTGAATATCAAAGATTACACAATATGTATTCGTGAATTCAAATATTAAAAATGTTTGCTACAAATCTACAATATTCATAATTTTTAAGATGTTAAGTGCAAATTTTAGCATTTGAATTCGAATAGGTTGTAGGTTTTAGACCATTTTTAGATTTATATCCTTTGTTAGATTATGGAGTTTATTAGTATAGCCTACAGGTGCGAACCATTTTGATTTTTGTTTCTGGTTTGTTTGATTGGGGTTTTAGGCAGTACCGTTGCACTTCAGGTTATTACTCTCTCAGCACAAACGTGCCAACCCCCAGGGTGGAGGAAACCGCGCTCATCGATCGACACTGGTAAGATAACAGAACAGGACGCACAACATGAAACGGCAACAGACCTGCTCACCTAAAGCCCACAGACCTCCGGAGCGGCGGAGCCAAACGAACTTTTAGAAACCGGACATATAAAACACGAATTCTTGACACCAAAATCTGTATGTAGCCTATATATAGGCCTAGGTTACTATTTCTTGTCATTGGTCATAAATCGGATCTATGCTACATAATCAACACACACGTAATTGCGACCAATCGGTTAAACAACCGCTTAAACACAAACTCTCCAAAAGTCAAAAAGCTCTGTCCATGTGTATAATCGAAGATTCCATGCCGGAAATTTGGTAAACAAAGTGTTCAAGAGTCAAATAAACGGAGCCAATGCAAAACCCAATGTGGCTGTGAAATATAGTCAGTGTATTCGATGTAAAAGTATGTCGGCGTGTTTAAAGATGCAGATCATCCCTTGGTCCATTAAAGCAAACTGTTGTCTTCCGCTTTGAGCAAAGTTGAATTTTGTGTCAGGGCGCGCAAATATAATATATGCCTACTTCTATTTTATGTAGGCTACTTCTACTGTAACAAGAAACTATGGTTGAATAATCAGGAAGGAATTTCGTACAACCCACCCCGTGATCTCCGCAGAAAACGGAAACGTCCCATGCTTATATATACCTTAATTACGTAGCCCTCCCCTCGCCTGTTGTATGTATATGCATGCGGCCCAAATGAGGCGTCCAGATTGACCTCCCCTGAATCACAGAATTTATTTTAAACCAATCAGATGGTCTTAAATCAAACATTTCGAGGCTTGCATACTTACTGTTGGTGTTTGACAGATCCTGTGGAAAATGTGACCAGCTTTAGTTATCCAGTTTTCTCGACATACAATTATTTCTACGATGCCGGTAAATATCTAGTTTATCATATCATTTCGTTATTAATAGCATAAAATGTTGGCACCGTAGTATGATGCCATTCACAATTTCGTTGCGGTGTCCTCACATGTGATTTTTCTGCAAATCTCGCACCTTTATTTTTATAGTCATAACTTATATACCTACCTATACACGGTGGAAAACTCTGCATCTACTTTATCGAAAGAGGCAGTGAGACCTAACGTATTTTACTAAATACAATATAAAAAATATATATATGTATATAGTTTCCTGTTTGTTTAACGAAAAATACACAAAAATAAACAGAAAAATAAAGATTGAAATAGGCACTGATAGGGGAAATGGGGGTTTGCTTCTGTCTACTCTTCATCTTAACGAATTTATGAAACTTTGTATTTATATTGTCAAACCATAATACATTTTTGGAATGAATCGAATGAACTTGACAAATCTTGTTTATGAGACACAATATATGAAGTCAAAACAAGCCACATAAAGATAATTAACACGGGCCATAGTTAAAATTAAGCCAAACCAAATCTTTTTTTTTTAACATCCTGTGCAATGACAGTGTTGGATCCTAGATCCAACCATGCTGTGAGTGGTACTTAACATTGGCTTAAAAATAAGATAACATTTCTGCTTGTGATGCATATGTTATACAATGAATGTGATGATGCATTAATTATTTACTTCAGGAAAATAAAGGAATTGGACGGATAAAGGAGTCTGACAATGTTCGTGTGTGTGTACGATGTCGGCCCATGAATGAAAAAGAGAAGTCCACTGGCTGTAAATTATGTGTAAATGTAAGATTTCGTCTTTACATAAAAATTTTAATGAACCAGTGACCTGGATTTTTTAGAATTCGCATGTGCAATTATAAAAAAGGGTAACATTAATCTTTTTATGGAAGTTTGTAATCAAAATTGGTGGTCATAGGATTTTTAGAAACTGTAGACATGGTAGATAAGCTAAATGTTTGCCTTATTACTGTGTTGTATATTAACAGGTTGACAATGTACGCTGTGCTATTATTGTGAAGCGCCCAAATGGATCGAGTGATGATCCTCCAAAGACTTTCACTTTTGACACAGTATTTGGACCAGATTGTAAGCAAGTGGACATTTATAATGAGGTGGCCAGACCTATTGTGGAGTGTGTTCTGGAGGGATATAATGGTTTGTTTATAATATATATTTTTTTTAATTTACAGTGGGAGGCTCAGGAAGAATTAGTCCAGACAATATCTGACCAAGACCTATGCTTGGCCAAGGACTTTGAGTACATTAACTCATAACTGTATTTAATCTTGTTGCATTTATGATTTAACTCTTGTAATGTTATTTGAAAACATGTTTATATTGCTTATTATTAATAAATGTTTATTATAAGGGGCACAGCCCACCTGCATAAATATTACAGTTTTGTTGTTGTTCATAATTCACGACTGAATGTTTCTTTTAAAAGGGACGATATTTGCATATGGTCAGACTGGAACAGGAAAAACGTTTACTATGGAAGGCGTTCGGGCCATACCAGAACTAAGGGGTATTATACCTAACTTTTTTGCTCATGTGTTTGGAGCAATTTCAAAGGCAGAGGAAGGAGCAAGGTATATTCATTGTTACTTTATAAAGTACTAAGCTACACTGATAAAATTTCTATGTAATAATAATAGTAATAATAATAAA
Source organism: Katharina tunicata (assembly GCA_032466195.1). Classification (NCBI taxonomy): domain Eukaryota; kingdom Metazoa; phylum Mollusca; class Polyplacophora; order Chitonida; family Mopaliidae; genus Katharina; species Katharina tunicata. Next base: position 4,228 of record JAVFBZ010138568.1, read on the forward strand.
AATTATTTCATTATTTAATCACATGGGCAAAATTAACAATTATTTTTTAGCTAAACTTAGTAAAGTATGAAAATTTTATGTAAAATGAAAAGTAATGAGACATCCCTTAAATAAATTGAGAACCAACTTTTATGACAAGTAGGGAGTTGAGCTAAATTTCCATGTTAATAAATCCAGCAAATAACATACTACCCATGACACCCCATTAGATGATGTCTGTTGAATTTACAGCTCATTTCTTTAGCAACAAGACAAACAGCAGGTATCGTGTTAAATTTTATAACAAATAAAGTAGGGCATTTCTTTATCACATACAGCAATCTAAACATGCCTGTGAAATTGAATTCCCTACAGCAAGCTTTTCTCATTTCTTTTTAACTTTTTCTGTGTTAAGAAAATCTGGATATACTGACACTCGGTTTAACTTATTCCTACTGTAGGTTCTTGGTACGGACATCTTATTTAGAGATTTATAATGAGGAAATCAAAGACCTGCTGGGTAAAGACCAGTCACACAGATTAGAGGTTAGTACATGTGACATAGATGGCAGTAATACACATTTAAGAAGTTGAACTTAATATTGAAATGATATTAAAATGTCAATATCTGTAAGAGAAAGAAGGAAAACTAGAGAACAGAAGAATAAACAAATCAGAGAAGTCAGTCAAGTATGTAGAACTGTTTTAAACCATATACACCCTAGCATCTTCTATTCATGTAGCTATACATTCAAGTATTCTGCATATTACATGATGATTTTGTTGTGGTACCACCATATATTGTTATCTTGTGGAAGAAAGCACATACATTTTAAAGTATACATCTCTTTTCACCAGGTAAAAGAAAGACCTGACATTGGAGTCTATGTGAAAGATTTATCAGCATTTGTTGTCAACAATGCAGATGAGCTGGATAGAATCATGACCTTAGGCAATAAAAATCGTAAGTGTGGGACATTAGTGTGGCAGGTTTTTGTTGTTGTTGTACTGGTAGTTATAAATGTCCGCCTATCTATCTGAGTCTGTGTGACCATTAGCATTGGAGAACACATCCACTTTGAGTCTTCAAATTAAGGACTGTGATGGACTTTTCTGAAAATTATATAGCTTTTAAGTAAGCTCATGCAAATTGATCCAATGATTATATATAAAGGTTATAGATAGTCTTTTAACTTATTGTTAGAAGAGTTAGTGCTGTTAAAAGAATCTGTTTGGTGTACCGTCTTTGACAGAATGTAGCCAGGTCATGTTGAGATTGAAACTGTTGATCAGCATCATTCGATTGTGAATTTGAGTGGTTGGTGGGACCTTCCTTGTCCCTGGTGTTCTCTGAGTCAGTTAGGGACACCCATTATGTGGTGTCTTCTGTGATGCCAGTGTTGTTTAAGGTGGTTTCCTTCACCCATTAAGCTGATTGGTCATCATATAAGTGCATAACCTTAGGTGCAGTGTAAAATCCAAATGAAAGATCTATATAAAAAAAGCAATTTGAAGTGGTATTATTATTATTTTTAGAACTTTAATTTATGGGTTCAACTTTGTCAACGTTAAATCATCAAATGAATATATATTAGATTATAACTATTAGTTTTTAACATTTTCATTGTTAACTGATTGGTTGTGTTGTCAGGGTCTGTGGGATCAACCAACATGAATGAGCACAGTTCTAGATCTCATGCCATCTTCACAGTCACTATTGAGTGTAGTGAGAAAGGGCCGGATGGAGAACAACATGTCCGTGTCGGCAAGTTACATCTTGTCGATCTGGCTGTGAGTCTTCTAGTATTTATTGTTGAAGGAAGATTTAAAAATTATATAAAGAATATTAGAATGATAACATAACAAATGTGATTGTGTCAAATCGTAATAATAATTTCAAAGATTCAGCTTGAATGCTCGAAACAGTTATTTTCAAACAGTAAATAGTTCTATAATACAGAAAAGCAACTGGTCATTTTAAGAACTGCTAATCTGGTTTGTTAGTCTATCTGTAAAAGAACAGAATGTTTGTGCCCAAACCTTATCCTTTAGACAAAATTTATGTATGTGTATTTTTAGTGTAACTGTTCACATGTATGCATTTATAGCTTTGATTGAAATTACTCCACTTTAAATTCACTAGGGTTCAGAACGACAAGCAAAGACTGGGGCTACAGGCCAAAGGTTAAAAGAGGCCACAAAGATTAACCTTTCACTGTCTACGCTAGGAAATGTTATATCTTCATTGGTGGATGGCAAGAGTACCCATATTCCATACCGAAACTCAAAGTTAACCCGACTTCTACAGGATTCCCTGGGAGGCAACTCTAAAACTGTCATGGTTAGTCATCATGTGCTTCATCATTAATTAGACGTCTATCCTGCATACGCCATTCTTCCTTTCTATCAATTGAAATTTGATAGAATAACTAACAATAAACAGTGTCTGAACACTGAAGGTTTTTTTTCTTAAAACTTTTGTGTGAAATAGTGGTTACAGTTTTGTTTCAGAGAAAGTCTGAAGCATTTAAATGTAATTTGTTCAAGTTGGGAATTTATCAAAATATCTTCATATTTGCCTAGAATTTTGTAAGATATACAATGATATACCTGTGGGTAGTGCAATTTCTGATGTTATATTATGTTGTTGTTATTTTATGCTTGAAAGGTGGCAAACATTGGCCCAGCTGATTATAACTATGATGAGAGCATAAGCACCCTTAGGTATGCTAACCGTGCCAAGAATATCAAAAACAGAGCCAAGATCAACGAGGACCCCAAAGACGCTTTATTGCGGCAATTCCAGAAAGAGATTGAGGATCTACGCAAACAGCTGGAAAATGGTATGGTCAAAGCTGAGAGAATAAGTAGAAATTTACTCTCAAGTTACTAAACTAGACTTGCACTGTCTATTTATGGAAGACATTTTTTTAACACCAGAGAGAAATATGAAATTAATAGAAAAAAACCCCCATATAATTCCATTTGCTTCATTGTGGATTTTAAGATTTGACAACAAGTAGTTTTGTCTTCCACATTATACCCCCCAAAAATAAGATAGTATTTTTAGTTTTTAATTTGACATAGAAAAAGAGAAAAAAAACCTCCAGTGTAGGGACAGATTGAACGCAAAAGAATATGTCAGTGGTTTGGTGGTTCATTTAACAACAAGTTGCTATTGTTAAAATAGTTTATTGTAATATGTTATACCACTGTTTCCTAGCAATGAGTTATGTCAATTAAGGAATAAATCTTCACTTGTGTAATCCATAACATGATAACCGTGTGTTTGTAGGTGAGGGAGGTTTCGATGATGGCTCCAGTGAGTCAGAATGGGAGGAGGATGAACAGGGCCACAGAGTCAAGAAAAAACATTCTAGAAAAGGTTAAGAAATCTCATTGTTTTTGTGAGAATAGATAAGTATTTCTTGAACTTATTCTTATTATAGCAACTGCTTGAAGATGACTAGATTATATCAGACTTTAAATGTTTTAAATGAAGAAAAAAATATTTAAATGGTTGTGTATAGTCACAGAGATTTGTATACCTTAACACTGCCATCGATATACATGCATAACAGATTTAATGCATGTGATGTATCAAACTGAACTGGTTTAAAAATGTTCACTGTTTCTTCACATTTATATATAAAAAATAAGTTTGCCTCAAAGCTCCCAGAGGCTCTGTCGTTGAGTGTTGGACTGCGAAGTCCCCTTCTCTTTACCCCGAATAGGTTCAATTCCCTCAGTGGACATAAGGTATACAAGGAAAGTTTTCTGGTGGCTGCAGAGTTCGCGGGGTGATGCCGGGTTTCCACAATACACCAGCAACGCAAAGTCATGATATAAGTGAAATACTCTTTGAGTAGGACGTAGTAGCATACACAGTGTGGGTTCTGGACCACCTAAGTTGCTTATGGGTAGATTCCCTAGACTACCTCTTTTGATAAGGGATATATACCCAAAAGTGAACTCAAGCACAAAAGGCTTGGTGTAGATGAAGAATTGGCTCAATTTTGTTTGTATAGGCAAATGGCCAGCCCAACCCCCCTTGGCGGGCCCTTTACCAGTGTTGGGGGACGGACAGCGTATTTGTATTTTGCACACCCCCTCACCCATAGACGGGTTGTCCAATACTTTGCAACGCCTTAAACCATCAACAGCTTTTGCTCAGCACAAATGTCGTAAATTCATAACACACCCACACATGTCCTAGGATTTACAAGTCAAACTAGGTCCATATTAGCGCTGCAAGTGCTCAAAGAGGTGGCCTAGGTTGGGGAGTAACCGTTTGACGTTTGGGCTCTGAATAGGTTGGCTGCGGCGCTTGCAGATAATCAAAATGCAAGTTTGTTAGAAATTGAGGGTTGAAGCAATGGTCAGGAGGTAACCCCCAGCATTATTAAAGTTTCAGTATAATCTAATGTAGGTATGTGAAGCCACAAACGGGTGTGAAAACGTTTTGAGATTGACCTCACAATTCATGTTAAGCCTACCATTGCTGAGGAGCTCTCTCAAGCGGCAGCGTTTTTTTTTAGCGATGCTCTTTTATGCTGGAGCTGGTGACTCTGGGAGTCCAACTTAGTTTCTTGTTGCTATCCACCGAAAGCCTGAACTACCTGTTGGTAGTGATTGACTTATGGCCGAGCCATACAGGTTATTGGCATCTAGGTACAGGATGTGGCTATGAGGCTTGGAAGGGTCATACCCTTTGACCTGTGGGTTGTTGGCCCGAGCATGACCGCCACTGCGCTTCTTGATGAGATGTTGGTCAAAGTCGGTCAGCAGCTTGAACCCAATTTTCTTGATCAAGGCATCCCAGGAGAGGCCGGGGCTGGCGTAGTTGTGGGTGGTTCCCATACAGCCACATGATTGTCTTCTGGAAGGTTTTGAAGACCTCTGCCAGGAGGTGAATGTTGGTGCGACAGTAGATGTCATGGTAGCCCACGAGTTTGCGTCACCCTAAGTTCTCCCAGACCATCTGTGCGTGGGTGTAGTCATCCTCGCTGATGTATTTGTCAGAGAACCTTGTTTGGCGGGAGCTGGGGCTCACTAAAGCACTCCCAGGAGTCGATATAATACAGGTGTATACACACTTATGCAATTTGAGCTCACGCCTCACCTTGTAGGGCTGGAACTGGGTTGTTATCTGGAACGCCTCAGGCTGATTAGCCACATGCTGGGAGGGAGGCCAGCAAGAACTGGACAATGAACCAGAGCTGCACGAGAGAGAAGGAGATATATTTCTCTGTATTGTTTGGGATGCAGGTCACCCTACCCTCCACAACTGGTATAGTTGTGGTTTTGATGCTCAGCCCTAGTCTGAGGTTGCATGTGCAGGTCTATATTTTCCAGTAATATGATGATGGTCCCGGACCGAGTGTCCATCAAGGGGAATCAGTGCAGGCCAATAACGCCACCAATCCTCCAGGGCCATTTGCATGGGGCTGGCGTTGCCAGCATTGTTAGGATCTTGTGTTCTTCCTTTTGTACAGCTCTGAGGAAGTGGCCGGCGGCATTAAGGCCTCTATATTCCACTGAAGGATCTATTTGACCATCTTATCACACAATCACATACCAGTAACTAACTGCAGGCCTCATGCTGCTGCATCTTCTGAGTGTTGCTCTTTGTAGGGTCAAGCTCAGGCCCCTTAACTTTTCTGGTAACGGCCTCAAAGTCGGCATAGATGATGTAAGGGGCTGTAAGTTACTTGTGATGGTTTTGAAGCTTGTTCTTCCCGTCTTCTGGCATCTCCACTCTCACAGCCGTCTGACCCATCCCGTGACACTTTTACTTGTAAGCCTCCAGCAAGTCTTCTCTGGTGTAGCCGTGGAGGCAGCGCTCGCAAATGTGCTTGCGCTCTCGGTGTTTGCTTTGGTCGTGCAGAAAGCGATTTAAGTCTTTAACCCATGTGTAGTGAAATTTGCCCGCCTTTTCAATCAACAGATTTTGAAAAGGTGGGGCTTGGAAGGATCATACCTTTAGACCTGTGGGTTGTTGGCCTGGGCATGGCACTTTGACACCATGGAGAAACCGCCGCGCATGCTCTTCTCGATGAAGAGATGCTGGCCATAGTTGGTCAACAGCTCCAGCTCGACCCAAATTCCGGGATATTTTCTCATAATGGTTGCTTAGTCTGTGAACGGTTACCCTGTTTTCCCAGCTGTTTATGGGTAAGTTGTTTTGTTTCTCGACCTTTGAAATTGGAAAACAGGCGTTGGTGCGTCGACCCCTGTGAAATCTTAAGTGGTCCTGGGTGGGGAAGGCGCATCGTAGGGCTCATCAGAGGCAGTTGTTGTCCTTGTTCTTCAAGTTGACCAGCGTCTTCTTGTTGCGGACTGCAGCGGGTAGTGTTATGTATCAGCCATCCTTTCTACAACCCACCCAGACTTCCTCTGAGTCCATTTCTCAAGCGTCTCCTGGAAACTAAGATAGACCTTGTCCAGCACCTCGTTGATCTCATTTGCCTACATAACAGTCCCTAGCTTGTGACAGAACACTAGGTCTGTGTACTCCTCATCTCCATCTTTAGATGTTCTTGCTAAGTTGCACTTTCAGAGCAAGCTGAAACTTCACGCTATTCACAGCGTGGATCTCTTCTTTTAACTTTTGTTGGATCTGGGGGCGCACACCTAGAAAACCTTTGTGTCTTTCCCAAGTGGGTAGCATTTGGCTATATTCATCTGCCACCCCTTGCCACTACTACCTTTTTACCCAGGGTGTCTGGCTAAAGACTAAGTCGTCTACATACATCTCAGTTATCAGCCTGTCAAATGAAGAAAGGTTGATGCTGCTTTGTTATCGCATTGTGGTGCCTGTGTTGGCCTTTGCGCTGTTTGCTCGGAACTGGTACCACTTTGCAATTGTGCTGTGGTGCTGCTGTTGACCTCTTCCGCTGATGGCATTGGGCCAGTGTGGGTGCCTCTTCAAGATTGCGGTGTGGCGTCTGTGCTGCATTCGCAAAGCTCATACCAAAGAGTCCATCCGAGCTGCTGAACATTATTTTATAATGTAAATGTCATTTAGCAACACTTCTCCGTGAATGGAAAATTTGATGGCTACTAGCAATGCACATTCTTTATTTCCGGCCCTTACCATTCAAAGCCATAATTTTGTATTTTCATTCCTATAACCACGCCTCACATAGTGCTATTTTCCCTTCGAAGGCCAGATGAACATAACAAAACTTCTTCATGCAACGCCTGCTACATAGCTCTGTGGAGATTAAAGTAAGCTACTGACACAGGTTTTTATCCAACAGCAATGTATGTATTCTGCTAGGTTTGTTATCATTGGATATAGCCACTGGTATAGTGAGTATTGAGATATAGAAATTGAAGTATAAAACTTACTTTTCTTAAAACACAAGCAAATACAGGAACAAAGGTGAATTCAGGGGCCTGCCTCTTCTGTACCATTAACTAATATAACTGTAATTGAATCCACCTTTCTTCCTGTTTGGTGCATACTTTGGTGAACAGTGCTTACTCCCTTTGTATATACTATCTGGTATAAGCTAAGTATTCATACATATGAATACCAAGCTTATTAAAGCCGATGTAACTTTGGATCTATCAGAAGTATGTAACTTTATCAGATATAAGAGGTTAAACTAAGATGCGTCAATCTGGGTCAAGCTTGTTTTGTGTTATTAAATGCACGTCTAGCAGTTATCAAATTTCCTATTTAGCAGAGTGCTGTTAAAGAACATATACAATAACTTGCTTTTCATAGACAATGTCTGGCCCTTTGGCTACACAAACAAAATTGAGTCATTTCTTCATCTATGCCGAGCCATATGTGTTTGAGTTCACCTTTGAGTATATCAAAATAGGTAGTCCCAGTCTCTAAGAACCTTGGGTATATAGCCATTAACAACATAGGTGGTCCAGAACCCCCATTGTGTATACTACTGATGACAAACACCAATCAAATTAATGAATAAATCAAAGCTTCCAAAACAGTTAAGCTCAATTCATTTTGAAGATGTGATCTATATGATAATTGCTGTGCTGTTGTCAGGTAAACATGGAATATCCAAACAGAAGATGGATGAGATTCAAAGGAAAATTGATGAGGACAGGAGAATGTTAGAAGAGAAGAAAGATATGGAGGAAGAGGAGAGGAATAAAGTCAAGTTTGATTTGGAAGAGAAAGAAATGGAGCTGAAGAAATACCAGTTAGTGCCAGTCACAGTTTTCACTTTAATGTTGATGTACAATGCGTACAGCCAAACTTGCAGACTCCCAGATTGAGTATATTAAGGAAGTTGCTGGTGGACATTTCAATATTTTATAAGCATTTCTATCTGTTTTCTAGCAAACCCAGCTATGAACCATCATCATATTAAGGAAATACGTTTATCAAATTAATTTAATATTTATGTAGTGACAATGATCTTAAATTATCCATCTACCGTATGGATAAGCAGCTCCCACATAAATTATTAAATACTTTTATGAAATTAATTGGGAAGTTTCACATTAATTTAAACCTGTCAATCAAATGCCCTAGTACTTTTGTTTTTCATACCATGGCAGAAATTCCTCCAGACCTGTTTTTTTTTAAGCTATATTACCCTGATATTTTTTTTAATAATGAAGCTGGTGTCTAATCCGGAATGTTTTTGTTTCATCTAGGGAAGAACAGGATCACCTGAGCCAGAAACTGGCAGCCATAGAAAAGAAGATAATCGTGGGTGGAGAGAATTTGTTAGAGAAAGCTGAGGAGCAGGAGAGGCTGTTGGAAGAGAGTGCCAGAGAGCTGGATGATAGGAAAGCCAGAGAAGAGGAGTTGAGAAAGGCTCTTCAGGAAAAGGAGGTAGGTATACTGTTGTTTAGTTTACAGGTAATAATGTATATTGATATGCTGTACTTCTCGAGAACTGCAATCACTTTTACAGGGGTAACAGACAGAATACATGCAAGAGGTACCCATAATAAATTTTCAACAAGGCAAGAATAATTTATTCAGAAATGTTTGCATAATTCTTTGAAAAGAAAGTAAAGTTTGTACAGAAATTTAAATCTTACAACAAAATAGCTTATAGTTTTTCTTAGTGTTACTATTATGCTTCATTTAATTGTGTTCTCAATTATAGCAAGAGAAGTTGGAGATAGAAGAGAAGTATTCCTCACTGCAAGAGGAAACTCAAGGGAAGACTAAAAAACTGAAAAAAGTCTGGACCATGCTAATGCAGGCTAAGTCTGAGGTAGGCTTTACTCTTTTATAATCTGACAAATTTTCATACGACAGTTGTGCTGTTGATCAGCTGTTGTTTGGATTACTGCTACCCTGGAGAGGGTCTCAATGTGGGACAGTTCACAATCAATTTATTTTCATATAATGTAATATGATTTCTAAATGGATATTTCCTTTACCACAGATGACAGACCTTCAGCAGGAACACCAGAGGGAGATGGAAGGTTTATTGGAGAACGTCCGCCAACTCAGTCAAGAGCTCAAGCTACAGATGCTGGTTATTGATAACTTTATACCACCTGAATATCAGGTATGGATGTTACGATAAATTTGAACATCTGTTCGTATTCATCTACTTTTTTATCACTATGTACGTGTTACTGTGCTGTAAATTGACTTGTCAACACTAGTTTTACTTACAGAGAAAGCGACACAAATCTTTGATATATGTAATTATTCATTAATTTCACTGATTATCTTGACAGTCCATTGTCGTCAGTCTGCCATATCTGAAATATTTACTGTAATATATCCCATTAAAGGCCATTATAGTTACCTTAGTTTATACTGAGTGTTGGTGAATATATTTATTTGTGTAGGAGATGATAGAGCAGTATGTACACTGGAATGATGATATTGGGGAGTGGCAGCTGAAGTGTGTAGCGTATACTGGTAATAACATGAGGAAACAATCTCCACAACCTGACAAAGAAAAGGATAAGGTATTCAGATCTTAAATTTATCTTCTACATCTGTCAGTTTTAGTTTGATATGATTGAACCTATGGTGTACTACATTATTATCATGCATACATTGTAACCTGATATTTCCTGACATTTACAACAATTAAGTATTTATACCAGTGCTCTATGTGTACATCACTTATGGATTCAAGACAATTTAGTGCACAGCCACACTCTCAAAATACAGCAGTGTGGTTGCCTGCATTTCTTTTTCATGTGGTTAACCCAGTGCAACTATTTGAGAATAGACTTAACCGGTCATAACGAATTTCAAGGCTTTCATGGATGCATCGAAGTCAGATAAATATCTTTCTGTCGAAGTGAAAACTGTTATAAGCAGATCAGTGGCTGAAAAGCACATTGTTAGTATCTGCAGTGAAGTAAAAATCAAGTTATATGATTACAAGTTGTTATCCAGAAGAGTTTTCTTTGACATGTTCATCTGGTGTCTTCTGTTCTGAATATGAAGCAACTACTGCTCATATTCTGATCCTGTGACCTCAAAAAATGTATTATTGCACATAATGTTTCTCTTTGACAGGTGAATATCCCAGACCTCTCTAGTGTCTATTTAGCATACACAGCCGAGGGAGCTGCTGAAGCTTTGAGACCAAAAACTGGGAAAAGTAAATCTGGAAGACCCAAAACTGCCAGCAAACCAAAATCATCTAAAAAGTATGTACTAGATTATATTATATTGTGTGTTGTATGATACTGTACATTTCACAAACGTTTTATTTTATCTTCATTATTAAGCAGTAAAATTACTTCTCACAGTAAATTATATGGTTTTCCAAACCGCTTCTCTAAATAGCTTTGTTTAAGAAGCATTCCTTAATATATTTTCAAGATATTTCTGTTAGAATATTTAACCTTTGTAGATAAACTTTTTTTCTGAAAATGATTATGTGTTATCTGTGTTTTAATACAAATTTGATGAACCGTTGTATATTATGTGCATCATTGGTACTGTTTTTCTTTTAGGAAACGAAAGGATGCCGACATAGATTCGTTACTGCAGTGACTGTTTGCTGTAACCATGGTGATTTTTACCTGCAAGATGTTCGTTTTGATAGTGATGCCTTAGAGGTCTCCCCAAGACAATATATAATAGGTCCACAATCCAGATTGCTTTGATTTCATCTCATGTCATTTATTTAAGATCGAAATCATTCTGGGCAGGCTTCTAGGATAAATAAAGCATAAGGGCCTTGTAAAAAAATTAAGGGGAAAGGCATTGGAAACTGGTTATTCAATTTTAGAAGAAATTTCAAATGCACTAAATTTATTTGTGCCAGATCAGAAAGTTCAGAGAATAACTGCTTTTTGATCCTTTGTCTGGGACATTATGATCATCAACCTGACCTACTTTGTTACATTACCAGGAAATGTAGTCAGTAGAGCACATCACTGGGATCTTGTTTATTTGTACAGTATTCATGTGACAAACCCTCCGAGGTAAAACAATCTTAGTTTCTGCAGTGAACAGACTTGTACCATGGTTATTTAATGATCAGTTTACTTTGTTAACCCCTAAACTTGTGATCTCAGACTGTATTTAGTTCACACCACATACAATGAACCTTTCACAATGTTTAGACCCACTGTAATCCAGTGAAATGTTTATTTTTTGTTTATTGTCTTTGTCTGAGCCTCATGTTATGATATTTTTATTTTGGCCTTTACCTTATGGTCTCAACTTTTCATTATTTTATTAGTCTTATTTTGCCCAAGTTTGTCTGTGATCTTAGTTTAAAAGTATTCAATTTTGTTTATTTTTTTACTTTATAAAATATATCTTTGAATTTATTTGAAATATATTAAGATATGCTACCCAGTGACCTTTTTTCAAGTTTGTGCTAACATAATATTGTTTATATTATAATTTATAGTTGACTTTGTTTAGAATGTTTCTTCCATTGTCCTCATCATGTAATTTACACATTATGTGAATATTTGTACATATGAAAGTAACAAATTCAGGAGTTTTTTTTGTGAGTTACAACTGTATAACATTTTCCTCTGTATTAATTAATGAAATACTGTGTTTTTTTGTAAATACCAATTTTAAATTATTATACTGTATGCATTATAATACAGACTTCATATCATTCTGGAAGTTTACTCTTGACTTACTCTGATAAACCCAATTGTATACACTTAACAACTCTGATGGTCCTCATAATCAAAAGTCAAATGATCAGAAATAAGATTGCTCTGTCCTGTTTGGTTCATTGGGGATTACATAAGAAAAAGTGTCATTTGGATAGCAACAAATTCTAGAATTATTTCGTGAACATGTGGTGAAAATTATGATTGAAAACTGGACAGCAAACTGTTAATAATGCTTCCTCAGACAACAAATGACAATTTTGCACCCTTTACAAAATATTCATCATACATATTAATAGCTACCAAGGATAGCCACCGAAACGACACCACAACACATCAGCTTTCTGATACTCTTAAAACAGGGCAAAAAAAGCTCCCCCAGCCATAATAGAAAACAAAACAGTGAAATGAAAATCATAACAATCTATTTTATCAAAAGTTTTACATCACAGTTCTAGTGTAATAGTTATGATGGAGAAACGCCTTGGCTATGTAACAACTGCTGCAGAGACGAGACATGGTCACCACCAGAATGAACCACTCTACTAATTCATAACAAAATATACATAACATGGCACTGAAATCATACAGTATCTCTTCGACTAGCCCGTTAGATGTTAACTCCACACTATTACTAGGTATTGATTTGTAAAGATTCGCCAAGACTCGTAACAGTCTCCAGTCAGTAAAGGTATTATAATAAATAATAAGTAAAAACAAGATTTTCTACAAACAAAGCAACCAGTAGTAGGGCAGTTGTTAGCAGTAAATAAAATAAATGAGGATAAAATATGAGACCACATGTTCTTTGTCTCACTCCCAATCCCAGTCTATATATGGGCTGTACAATGTACCAGTATTGCCGAACTCAATAATTGCCACTGATATAGTGTATACATGCCAGATGCCCTGATCCCATGGCCACTCAATATTCCATAAAAAAAAAATTCATTAAATTGGACAGAATATGAATCAGAATGGCTAAACAAAGCTTCAACACAAATTATTAAACATAATGAAGAATTTATAACATCATCAATATCTGTTGTAACAGGTAAAGTAGGAAAATTGAGACGATTAAATCTTAAGATGAGAGGCTATATTATTATAAAAATTCTGAGGATAATACATTTAAAAAATAAGTTAAGTGGATATTCCAGGACATTCAAAATTCTTAGTGATTTTTATATAAAACTAATTGATGTCCATTATTATATGATAGCTGTCAATATAGGCATTTTAAGTAATGTCCTAACAACAAAAAACCTGAAAATAATTGATCTTACAGGTGCACGATGTTCTGATAAATTTTAACACGGTCTCACACTGCTCGCAGATTGAAAACAACACAAACTTGGCAAGGCTTTTAAAAAAACAGATAAATCCTACATTAATCCACTCTCTCATGGCAATATAACAACTTCAAGTAGAATTCAGAAAAATACAGCACTCTTCATGGCTTCATTTATGTCAGTCAAAACGGTGTGTCTGTTAGATTCAATTATATTTAACTTTCAGAGGTATGGTGACTGTCTCAGTTCTGGTTGTGCTACATGTGATTTGATCTGCTAATCTTCCAACTGTATATTAGACTATGGTAATAGTAAACCCATTATGAATTAAACCTGATTAACATTCTGACAATTGTACAATGGGGCTATAAGTCAGTAACACATTAAGGTAGAGTACAATTTCCACATTATTACCAGACTTTCACCAGGAGCTTCACATTAAGTTTAGCATAAATTATACATTCACAAATCAATTATACACTCACAAATTATAAAGCAAAACAAAATTATATACCGGTATATAAAAACATAGCCATTTTCCATCAAGACCAGCTATTATAAGATAAATATGTCCTATGACAATACATGAAAATATAATACAATATTATTTTGTTGTCAGATGTCTGATAAAAGTGGAACCATCTTGTACAAAATGCCCGGTGGATTAGTCAACAGCCACATGACCAATCAGGTATATGTTGTCATAGAGATGTCCCGCCAGGTCATCGTTTACTCCTTGAGCAGCACCACGAGTGTTGCGGATGAATTCTCGTTTTGACATCTTATTTTTAACATGGGGGCTACACAGGTCAACTGACAGCATGATTAGTGAATAACACAGTACATACACAGTGTCTGCAAATAGAAAGCTCAGAAATTTGAGAGAAACCCAATATTTATCAAATAAAACGTAACTGGCAATGATATTTATTACAGTTCAAATACTGTGTACCCACACTTATTTGATATATGACAGGTAATGTCTTGTTTTGTTCAGATTTTCTTGAAAAATTCAAACTTCATTAGAGACACCAACATTTTATACGTTCAACAATTGTTTAGTTTTCTTTTGGTGTTCAGATCAACGCCTGATATAAAGAGGTTTTTTTTTTTTCTTATAAAACTTACAACAGAATCTGTTGACTGTTTATTGACTCAAGTGAATGATCTCTTACCTTTCTGGAGCCCTAGGTGGGGGTTACATTTGCAGAACCTCTCTGAGAAATGATTTACCATATCCTCCAAGTAACTGCCTCGTTCGGTGGGTGCAGAAATTTGTTTAAAAAACTGACGAAGTGCATTCGGTAGAAATATGTTCTCATAATTTTGAAGCTCTACCAACTTTTCTAGGACGTCTCTCCTGAAATAACAATAATTTTAGAATGGTACATTTCAATATTATTTATAAAAAGCCATCAATCAGGTAAACAATGAATTTTCTTTTCACACATATACTAGGACTGTCTTTAATTGTAAACAACTGAAGAGCTTTATAAAGGCTACAACACATAAGCTCCATCAAATAAATCTATCTTTCAAACTCAAAGGGCCTCCAACTAAGTCAGATGGTTTTCAGAATTTTTTTTAATTACAGTAATCTTTGGATATATTGATACAGTTTGCAGAAATGCTGATTTTATGTCTATAATGTCAATGGAGAATTGTATATGAAAGTTGTATGGGGCAGATAACATAAGGCATCTTCACAAACTTTGGGAGATGCTTACATATGTATATGTTAGGAATTTTAATAACCCTTTCTGGCTATCTTTCTCTTCTGTTCACGTCTGAACCTAATGGTTCAGCCACTGGAGTTTTCATACTTGGTCTTGTTCAAAGTGTAAATGGTGTATTAGATTCATTACTATAAACTATCAAAGTTTGATTGCAATGCCACATTCCAGGTGTTTTACCTTCTACTTAGAAACTCCCTCTTCTTAAGAGGTCTCAACCTCTTGGTATTATGTAAAAACTGAGCTATTTCCACCGTGTCATTCTTAACCAGATTTCTCTGGTGTAAATAGGAGATTCCCTGAAAGTAGAATATAAATTTGTTTGTCTCTTTAAAAACTTCAATCAAATATTAATCTGCATTGTACTACATGAATTCTGTATTTTTTCTTCAATTTGTGGTCATAAATTAAATTGTGCAAAATAAAGTCATGTGTTTTTGTTAGTATAAATATAAATTAACATTCATTCCAGCACTACATGTATTTTCCCAAAATAAATTAGTAATATTTCTCACCATGTCAGGATCTCCATTGAATGTGACTGATGCCTCATCTAACATCATATATAGCTTCCTATAAGAGAAACTGGGGATGCGACGACACTCTTTGTAGATACTCACACGCCGCCATGAAGAAAGGCACTGTCTAAAAACATGTGAGAATGTGATGAACAGCAAATCTTGCAACTTTTTAATTTGTTTTTTTATTGGCTTTTTAAGCAATACTGGATTATTCATAATACTAGTTTATGTTAAAATCAACACCCACCCTTTCCCAAAACCATAAATATTGATTGCCAAGGGGATAAATGTCACCTTTTGTAAAGATTTGTATGTGCTAGTTCAAATCTAATTGTCAGTGTTGGAGCTATTACCTCATCCACAGGACTTCATCATTGGCCAGTCCGTCCCAGATACAAGCCGCCAGACAAAGATCTGTTGCATTCAAATAGGACAGGACTGACAGACCCAACTCAGGGGGCAGCTGGGTCAAGTCAGCGAAGTGGGTGGGCTCTCGGCTGCCTTTGTTAGCCTCATAAGCACAACTATGTGGAACTATAAATTCCTCCCAATAACTCCTGTTTTCAGCATCGTGAAGCCGTCTCAGAATCTGACCCATTTTTCACCTGAACGTGTTCGGGACATGTAGAGATGCATTACGTCCCCATTTCTCTGAAAATATATTTGTGTGTTATGAACGGAATTTGGTGCCTAAACTGTTAAACGTCAAGTATCAGCAGACGGCTATTTCTGATTGCACTTGAACAGGTTTCACCCGTATTATATAGGTGACAACTGTGAAATATAACGCCATCCTTTGCTACCATAAGACCGATTTACCTTTAGCTGACTCTTATAAAGTGGCAACGGAATAATCCTGAAAAGGGATGGAAATTCCAACACCACTCCTGCAAATCGCCAAAATGTCAGACAGACGACCTTCACCTTTGCTGTCAAGGAATGCTCGTGTCGAGTGTCAACCTTAATAATGGTTGTTTGTGGCTGTTGGCAATCTTCTTTGATGTGTTGCAGTGAATGTGTAAGGTATATTTTCATATTTCATGTAATTCAAACGTAAAGCACAGATGACAGTCAAGCGGACAGGCTGGCCAAATCTGACGTGGAGTACGTCTCGTACATTTTTCAATGAATGTAGTCTCGTACCTCAACTGTAAAAACAGTTCACGAGTCCACGAGTTACCCCCCATTATGTTTCTTGAAAACATAGTAACGTGCAGCATAGGAATTTTTATACAGCATTATAGATCAACTACTTCTGCAATCATTAGTAACACGCGACCAACTTCGGTCAATAGTGATAAATCTCAGCAATCAGACTCAATTGCATAAAACGAGTAGAACCTCTATAAAGATAAAGTTACCTACACTTATTTCAAATTGAACTGAGAGTCTTGACCTTGATTTCATTAATAAAAACCGGGTTCATCAGTAATAAACGTTGTAGATTGCCTATTGAAGGCCTTTGGCGTGAAAATGTATCGATGGATGGAAAATGGTTGAAGCATTCTGCATAATGCCAATCAAATTAGAATGCTTTGCATATATCTTAATCTTCAAAATAATTCTGATACATGACACACCTAGACACTAGTATACACTACAATCCCTTTTTCGAGGTAATTGGCTATGACAGCTTTTATTTGGAGCTTATGCAAGAAATCTGCAAGACCCCCCTCTCAATTTAATCTTACATAGAAAACTTATAAACGAGTTAGAAATGATAAATAATAAATTTATTTCAACCAGACAAACACATTAGTGAAAGAAAATCCAAGCATTTACTTGCTTCAAATAAAATAGAAATAAAAAATTTATACCCGTCAACTGATGTCAAATATTTTTTATTCTTTGAACTGAATAGACAACCACAAATAAATAGTGAAATATTTTTTGGTACCATGCACAAAACTTGAGCATGCAATAACATTTTTTGCTCAATTTAACAAATGAACATATTTTTTAAACTTTTAATACTTTATAGAATACAAAAAAAAAATCAACTACATTACACCAGATTCCCAATAAAAACAAACCCAAAAAAGTTTTTCACATAGTTGGAAATAACTTGTTTTAGAGGCATTTAGAAGTTTGAGGTCATAAATAAGATAAGACGTATGGATTACAACTTTTTGTTTATTAGGGTTGCGACGTTTCGGTGTAGTTGCTAACACCGTTATCAAGCATATGGCCAACAGTTGAACAATTT
>JAVFBZ010138579.1:0-22011 GCA_032466195.1 Katharina tunicata
TAAAGCTACTGCACCCCTAATAAGAAACAGAACGATTACAATAGGTGTGCAGCTGCTAAAGCTACTGCACCCCTAATAATAATCCTTCCGATTTCAATAGGTTATCCAAGTTAACTTGGAAACCTAATTAATTTGTTTATATGGAGAGTGTTCGGGATGAGCTGGCGTTCGAGATGCACATAGGAAGCTAGCATAAAAGATCATAGGAACTTAAAAAACAGCTATTATCAATCGCCAACAGAAATTGCAAAATACTCGCTCTAAGTAAATTTATGAGACAATGGGTTTGTGAAATAAAACACATTCTTAATCTACAGCGACAAAATACGTTGCTCGGCAATTTCGTACACTGGCCTACAGAACAGTATTGTTTGACTAATCACCTGTAATCAGCTATGATGTGTGTAGTTTCCCTGTATGGTATATATTACATGGGGTTATCACAGTAGTACATAGCTTTCTTGCAGCTGGCGATGGCGGCGCTGTAGCTCAAGTCGCGTTAGGCTGCTGAACCATCGTCACTGTACATGTTATATCACTCTCCCCGCCGACCACAGGTATATAAGGGAGTTTTTCCCGTGGCTGTGGAGATCGCGAAGTACCTAAAAAAGAAGACATTTCCGCCAGCCACCGGCAATCTGGAAACCCAAACCTAATTTATTTATAAACGAAATAAAGAACAGTACTGTTTGACATTGTAGCTAGGTTATACAGTCTTTGGCTTGATATTTGGCTGTAGGCTCATGTTGAATATTTCATCGTTTGGGAAAATCGGTTAAAGACACTAAAGTTGTCTCCGACGTCACCTTGAAATGACCCTTAATAAGGCGTAAAACTCTTTTTCATCAACACAAAAACCAATTGGCAATTATATCGAAACGTTGCACCGAAATAAACCATGAACTCTTAATTTATACTTAAAGTGCCTCAACTTCTATACGCCTAAAGCCGCGTTCACACGATGCGACTTTTAGTATCAACTCGTCGAATTCTTGAAGCGTGTGAACAGAGCAAATCGATGCGACTTTAGTTCTATTCAACTAGGCGAAACCGAGTTGATTGAAATAGGACGTGCTCTATTTCTTTCGACGAGTTGAAGGTTTCAGCCAATCAAATTGTGGCATTTGAGTTGAATGGGGTTACTTCCCTTCGTTCAAATTTTTTCCATTGTCATCAAGGCCGAAGGCGTTCCACTTCATCGAAGATCAGCTGTTTATCCGATGTTACAGTGCCCTAGATTCGAAATGTTATGGCATATAAAACAAAACGATTACAACAAGTCAAATCATAGCAACAAAGTTACGTTATTTGTTAAGTTCTCGCGAGAAGCGCACCGCAGTCGACTCTACACATGTAACTTGTTGATACGACAATTCGACGAGTTGATAATACAAGTTGCACCGTGTACAAGCGGCTTTAGAAAATGGGTACGAGCTTTCAAAAACCTGACTTCATCGATTCAATAAGGGTGCCACGGTTTACTGCAGAGATTTCTCCAGATGTGCTCGTGTGCATTTTTTTGCGCCATCTTTCGGCGATTTTTGGTCCCAATTTCTAGAGTAGACGGTTCCATGATTCACTTGTTGCCTGAAAAGTCCGCTTCGGAAAAATTGTCTCTTGATATAAGTCACGTGACAAACATATACAAATATTAAATACAATTAAATGCACCGTAATTATAAAATTTCAATCCTGGTAGTCTTTGATACAGACATGGTGCCACGGTTTACTACAGGGATTTCTCCGAATGTGTTCATCTGTTTTTGGGCCATCTTTATGCGAGTTTTGGTCCCATTGCTGGAGTAGAGGGTTCCAGGATTCACTGGTTGCATGATACGTCTGGTTCGGATAAATTCACACGACAAACGTAGATATTAAATAAATATAAATTTTTCTTAATTATAAAATCCCAAGCATGGAGGTCATTGATACAGACATGTTATCTTTATTAAAAACAGTTTGTGTTTTTGGTTAGTGTTTAATTATGCATTACGTACTCTTTATATTTGCGTGGGAGTAAAAACAATCCGACGAAAAAAATTAATAACTAACATGTGGTATAAATTTAGCAAAAACGCTTTTTTGTGTGGAATAAAGTGTTTCCTTGTGGGGATCGAATAACACAAACAAATGGTTAAACAAGACAAGTATTGTGTTGGTACTAGAAAAGAATATCATGACTTAGCTTGCAATAGGCTCTGTACGTCTCGTTCTATTCTGTCTCGTCACCTTTTTGGCTCCCCGTTTGATGTTATTTCTATTTTTAAAAAACAGCTTTTGCTCGGAACTGGAATGAATCTCGTAAAATCTCTCTCATTACAAGACGTGACTTACATGCCCTATATTATCTGATAGAGGTGAACCACGGTTGAAGTATTTCGGTAGCTTTATTATGGGCGCATGGAGTTCTTTCCTCTTGATTTTTTAAGTTCATCGTGTTAATATCTATTATCCTGCTTTCTTACTTTTCTGTGATTTATTTCGTTTAAAAGATGTGTAATTTTTCTGCCAATGGCAGACAGCAATTGTTCTTTGTTTTCATATTATTTGAATTAACTACTAGATGAATATACTTTTAGTTAATTACATTTTGTTAAAAAAATCGAGTTGCCGCAATGAACTTCCATAGAAAACATAACAAGTTTTAATAAAACTACAATTGTATATGTCCCCTTTAAAAAAAATGATTTAAAGCAAAATCTTCGGGAAAACTTTATTTAACATTTTTAGCGCTGTAAATTCTATTGAATTAAAATGCTATTTTATTTGATGGAGAAAACAACTTCCCATAGTCAGATTCTTTCACAAGTGTATATATATGATCAGATTTATGATATAGAAGCTAGGCTAGTACAAACTCTAACAACATTTCGCACAAATTGGCCAGTTTCCAAGACGTGTAAATGATGAAACTTTTATGTCATGGTTTTATTTGAACCTAACATAGATTTGTTTGTTTGATTGGAGTTTTATGCCATAATCAATGTTATTTCACTT
Source organism: Katharina tunicata (assembly GCA_032466195.1). NCBI lineage: Eukaryota > Metazoa > Mollusca > Polyplacophora > Chitonida > Mopaliidae > Katharina > Katharina tunicata. The sequence continues at coordinate 2,998 of JAVFBZ010138579.1, forward strand.
ATATGACTGCATGCCAGTCCTATCAGTGAAGAAATCCACCGTAAACGACACTGGCAACATGCAAAACAGGACAAAACAATTATATAACATTTACAAAACGGTACCCCACAACCACGGCATCCTGTGAAACGTAGCTCAGAGAGCACCAGAGCACAGGAGGCTCCCACTCAACCACCCGCACCAAAAACTCCCTTGCCGGCAACGCCTACGCTGTTGTTGTTGTTTATTAGATGATCGTGTAAACCATTATTTTCTAAGTTTTAAAACATTCGCTGTACAAATGTAAAGGTCGTGGATTCGAATTCCGTGCGAGTGTCTCTCTAAGAAATGTATTTGAAATGTTGCTGGGTTTTTTGTGACTTCCCCAAAAATAGAAACAAATAAACCTACATATATACTAAAATATCCTTCATTTTCTGCCGTTATATATTTAGATATATATAAAGTAAAAATAAACGAGTTCATGTTGTGACTGTGTTGTGTTATATACACTCGCGTGGAGTCTGCCAAGCCTCAAAGTAATTTTTACATTCCAGCTAGAAACATGATAGCACTGTCATGGCTGCCATACACCGGTGGGTGGTATGTGAGAAGTTATGTGTAGCCTACTGAAGTGTCCATGTCATGTCCATGTAATAACAGTTACTGTATTAAGCTTGAATACCGTGGTTTTGCGATGCTATTAGTGGCGTACCAGAACTACCACCAAGTGTCTGAAGATTAATACGAACCACCCAAATATCCCTCTAATATTTATTTAGTAATTTCGCGAAGTTCACCCATTGAAAAGGCGTATGAAAAAAGTATTGGGCATATTGTTATACCTTGACAGAAAGGGGGCAAAATATATAAAGCATGTCCAATTACTTTTTGAGCTAAAAATGAAGTTGCTTTGCTCTGTTGGAGAAAGATGTTAAGTGCTAAGCACTAATGTAACTCCAGTGATAATCAATGATTTACCTCCAATGCTAAGCAATAATGTTCATCCAGTTAAAAGGCATAATGTAACTCTAATGCTAAGCAATAATGTTCATGTGGTTATACATACTGTAAATTCAGTGCTAAGCTAACATGTTCATCCAGTGCTAAGTAATAATGTTTCTCCGGTGCTAAGGCATTATGTAAATACAGTGCAGAGCAATTATGTTCCAGTGCTAAGGCATAATATCGCTCCAGTGGTAAGCAATAATGCTTCAGAGCTAAGGCATAATGTAATTCCAGTACTAAGAATAAGCTGCCTTTAGTGCAAAGGTATAATATAACTCTAATGCTAAGCAGTAATCTTTATGTGGTAAGGCATACTGTAAATCCAGTGCTAAGGGAACATGTTCATCCAGTGCTAAGCAATCATGTTCATCCAGTGCTAAGGTATTACGTAAATACAATGCAGAGCAATAATGTTCAAGTGCTGAGACATACTGTAACTCCGGTGCTAAGCAAATATGTTCCCCCAGTGTTAAGTAATAATGTTCATCCAGTGCTAAGGTTTAATGTAAATCCAGTGCTTAGCAATAATGTTCCAATGCTAAGGCATACGGTTCCTTTGGTGCTAATCTTGAATGTAACCTCAAAACATACTGCCCTTAGACAAAGGAGCAGCTGTTTTAGATGGATGCATGAATGAGACCCTCTTGAAGTAAACCTACAAATGTTTCAGATCCATGCCAATCGTCAAATCACAGAATTTTAAGCGAAGGCTGGAGGAGCATGGGTAATGCCCTGAAAGCAGCCAATGAAAGTCACTGTGACAACACGATCCCAACCGGCTGGTACAGAATGATGCTTGGTGGCAAAGGAGCCATCATGCCAACCACATGTATAGAGGTATGGTCATTTTGTATTTATATTTATTCTGTTGATCTGCTTGAAATTAATTAATTTTTTAAACTTTTTATTTATTAACGTTTTTATTCTTTTTTTAAACTTTAAAGTTATTAAATTTCAGGTTTAATATATACTTTTTATAGAAATAAGAGAAAACTGGAAGAAATTAGTCAAACAGAGGAAAGCTTTAGCAAAAGGTAGTGTGCCAAACAAACACAAACAAAATGTGTCCATGGCTGCAGTGAAATGTGTTTTGAAGAATAAAAGTCTCCAAAGTTGGTTTGAAAGTTTAGTTATTAATACAAGTGAAATTATGATTAGGACAATATATGATTTTTAAAGCGCTGTAACAATTTTACAATGTAATTGAAAAGTACGTTATTTCCCAGTAAATTTGGAATCATCACTGTGATCTCTGATGACACTGGAAATTTGGTTTATATACCAGTACCTAATCGAACCTATGTGCGTCAATGAAGGGGTCTAAACAGATCAACTCTGAATCATTTGAGGCACGATACGAACCCAACGTTTCATTTGTCTCTGGTTAGATAATTGCTGGATTATTATTTTAATCAGAGACATGGCACTAGAGTGGTTTGGGCCGTCTGACAAATATTTAAAGTTCCGCCGAGAATATGTCGGACATCATTAATTGTTGATTTTACACTTTCCACTAGATGTTGTAAAGTTACGGTCCACGGATTATAAGAAGTTAAACTGCTGTTTTCACTGCATGTCCACAAACTCTGGATATAGGTATGGGCTAATCATAAGCCTTCTCTTTGTTTAATGTATTCGATCTTGCCCTTTTCAAGGTTGAACATTGTGGTACCTTGGCTCCACTGTGGTTGTCCATGGACGATGATAGTCCGCTTCTGATTGGAACAGAACGCATGGGCAAAGCGTGCGCCACCTGGCGGCGTAAAGATTCCACTCAGTGTTGCTTGTTCAGTAAACCGGTAACAGTGAGGAATTGTGGGAGATTTGTGATTTATAAGCTACGGCCCCCTCCCGGATGTGATATGGCGTATTGTTCAAAAGGTAATGCCGTGAGTTTCATGACAAAGAGAAATCTAAATGCACTTGACAATTCCCAACGGAATATTATGTAAATCTCAAATAGTATGATATAACTATAAAAGCATTACCGGATGAAAGTATTATTTCACATAGGTTCACAGAAATCATCCTGGAAATGGTGAATGGATGAACCCAAAACATTATTTTTGAAGATCTGTTGAAAATACAGCTCGTGCTTCATTATTAATTATTGATTGGGTTTTGTGTCTGTTTGTTTGATTGGGGTTTTGTGCAAGGCCTTTTTGACTTATATGACGGACTGACAGCCCAATGGGTGACAAATACCACCCTAAATGACGCAACACTGGACACCATAACAAAACAGCTTCGTGATGTCCATAAGCTCAGAGCACCAGGGCACAGCAGGCTGCCACGCAACCACCTGCGAATGTGTTGTGTGAGTTCAGACTATCCGCTTTCTTTAATAGATAATGTGTATAGGATTTACCTTTTAATTAATAAGAAGGTTTTGCTTTCCACCTACATTTCACTTTTTGTGGATGACAAATTTTGGCTTACTTCAGGACATACTCCAGTTGAATTTATATACATCTTTAAAAGAAGAAACACACATTTGTTTAACTTTTAGCATAGTCATAATTATTTAAAGGAACGCAAACTAATTTTTTTGTAGACCAGAATATTGACAGAAGGAAACCGATGTTTTTGTTGTGCTCGAATTTCGGCGTGAAAGTTTAATAAAATTAAACCCAACTGTAACGTTAATTAAGCGAAATAAATGTGTTCCCCACGAGTCTAAGGTTTTATCTCACATTAATTACGATTGAAGGGTTTGGTGGTGGTCATGGCTAAGCTGAACAAGTCTGAGTAGATGTACTAGTATCATATATGGCAGCTCCAAATTCGATATCCTGGATTTCCCCTATTATATTAGTAGAGCAAATATTTAAAGTGTTATTACTTTGTGGATCTTTCCAGTTAAAGTAATTGAAACAGGGTCATTGTGGCATAAACATTACACCATACAACTCAATGCTTTCTTCGAATGATTACATATTTGATAGGTGTATTGCGCCGTACTCAATAGTATTTCAGTTATATGAGGACTTAGCGTAACAGGTATAGGATGTAAACCGGTACGAAACCTCGTAAACATCACCCTGTGATATCTGCAGACACTGGAAATTTCCCTTATATATTGGTACCTATTCGAACCTAGTTCAATGATGCGGGATAAACAAATCAACTCTGACTCATCTGTGATACGTTAAGAATATGTTAGATAAATGTTCAATTATTATTTCAATATCTGATAGAAATCGGCACAGTTGTGACGAAAACAGACCCCAATCAGAAGGAATGTAACAAAGGGGAAATGTTTAACGAAGTCAATAACATTTGTGAAAAAGAGGAAGACAACAAAGGTATGGTTAACATATTTTCTATCTCCATAGTTTTAGTGTCGATATAAAATTTTTGAAACTAAAAAATTATTTCAAGAAAAAAAAAAAACAGGAAAAATATGAACAAAAGACGTTTTATTTTTTTAATTTAATAGAATCCAATTTTTATGCAAGAAAGGGTAAAAAAAAAAAACAACAACTACCACGGAACAAAAACAAACGTTAACGTGAAATTATAATGGAGTGTTATTATATTTTGATTATGATTTAAGTTGGCCATGCTGTTTTACCTGTCATTGGCTTACCCACCCTGAGCCCTGTTGCCACAAAGGGTTCTGTCTATATGAATTGCACAGCTGGGGTAATTTCGGGAGGCCCCAGTGACGGCCGGTACAAAATCTACTGGTACACCAAAACCCGAGAGAGATTAAGTATAGTAATAGAGGAAGAAAGTGCTACATCATCATCACTACTTGAAATTGGCGCCATGGTCCAAATCGGAGAAACTGTGAGTCGTTTTTCATTGTGTTAGGCCTACGGAGATACATTCGTGCACATTTGTCTTGTTGTTATTAGATATAGTTCGGCTCATAATGGCTGATAGATGCATATATATATGATGTTGTTGGTTGTGTGTACGCCACGCTTCAGATTAAACTTATCGGGGTTGAAGTGGTTGTCACTCTATGGTAATGCAACGATTGCTTTGTAAATTAGGACAATATTTACTTTGTGCATACCGGTACAGATGTTTTTCGATTGTATAACAAACTCTAATTCTTCTTGGAGAGCCGGAAGGAAACCTGTTAAGACTCATTCCGCCATCGTTTCCAAGGGAGGCCATCATATATTTAATTGAATTCGAAATGGGAACAACTTTACATGTAGGCCTTCTAATCAGATAAATAACTAAATAAAATCATTTATTCAATGTTAACGGTGAGGTAAAGCGAACATTGCCAGATGGAAGGCATCCCGACTTTCATGATATATCATTTTTATTTTTTTCATCATACGCATATCTTGAGGAACACCGGGAGACTGTGTACCATTGTAAGATATACCAGCATCCTTCTGTCATAAAATATTAAATAATAATTTTGCGGGTATATATTTTAGGTGGTCTGTGCCATAGAACCATATTCCCTGGGTGGAAAAAACGGTGCAAAGTCCTTTAGTGACGATTATTTTATGGGTATCAAGGTAAGGTTTATTTGGATATTAATAGCTTCCTTGATTTCTAACATTCACATTTCCATTTTTGTACATGTACATATGATCAGTTACAGGGAAAAGGGTGAATGTTCTATTGCGAAAATCCGTTTATTGTGTATAAAACTAAATAGCTTTAAAACTATAAAACTAATGGACTTTTTGTATAGGCCTGTATGGATTTTCACATAATATTAGCAATTCATTGATTTCTAATATTCACATTTCCGTTTTGTATATTTACATATGATCAGTTACTGGCAAAAAAGTGAATGTTTAATACGAAAATTCGTTTAATGTATAAAACTAACTAACTTATAAAGTTGAATGTATACAGATTTTGTATGGGTCTGTATTAGAAACCAGGTTATATAAAATAACAATCTGGAACCTAACAATATAAATGCAATGGCAACTTAAATGATGTTATTAGCCTGGTTATCTCCAGTAGACGAGCTTATTTGAATTTATGAAATTATCCTTACACAAATGTTGTTCTCGTACTGTTGTTGTTTTCTCCAGGTCCCGGACAGTGATATAAAGCTAAACGAAGATCAGATCAACATACTGAGATTCACAACTACAATTCCCGTGATATGTGACAGGCTCAGAAAACACTGTCATATGACTTTATATATACAAAATAAAGGTGAGTACATGAATGTTATATTTTAATTTGCTTGTTCGAAACATCGGGTGTTCTACATCTTATTCAAGGTTATTTCACTCACATGGCGGAGTGCCAGCTCAATGGTTGATGGAATTGCGTTCAACGACACTGGGCAACACCCACATGACATCATTGTTAAAAAGGACAGGACAAAAACAGGACAGCACAATAAATAGGCTTCCTGAAGCCGCTTAGCCCCGACAGCGCCAGGGCACAACAGGCTACCTCCTAGCCATCCGTTCTTATACGAAGAAGATAATTGTCTTCCCAGCTGGTCGATAAGCGTCGTACCTTAGCCAGACCAGCGTGTGACGCAAACGCATTGCAATGCAACTAAATTATATTAATTTTGATTCTTTGCAGAGGGAATTGTATCAACATTCCTCCGTGAATAGTTATGGATGAAAATTGCATCTCTGTTTTTACATAATATAGTTGACATTGCTGACAATCTACCATTTTAACTTGGATACTCAGTCCTAAATGGTTCCTTAGCTAATGCAGATATCATACAATGAATGAGTATCGTTCACTTTTTTAAGGCCATGATCAACATCAGTAAAATTAACTTTGTTCAAAGTGGACAAAATTGTATGTAAGGGATGTTGTTACCAATGCGAACGAAATGATAAAACAAAAACAAAAATAGACAAAACTTTACGGCGGTACATCCTCTGTCGTGGAGGACAAATCAATTGGAATTTTGTAATTTCGATAAATACCCTTGGCGGTTGAATTTCAACATCACAATTTTTAACAATTTTAACAATTGTGTTTTCTCTTGTTTAGCCGGAAGAAACGATGCCCCGGTAACAATGTCTGAGTGTGATTTAAAATTAAGGCCAGCAATTTGTAACGGGACGAACTGTGGACATGTGGAACTGAAAATAAAACCGACACAAGATTATACCAATAATTATGCCAGAACAGTAACACTAGCTGGAGTCATTGAGTCCCTGTCACTGCCAATGTGGAATGGATACAAAATACCGGAAGTAAAGGTAATAGGTTCGTTCAATCGAAGGGAATTTTGGTAATGTGTAAAGACAGTTTTCTGGGAACATCTCAGGCGGTTTAACGAGGTCAATTTCTGGTTTATAACAGTAACATTTCACTTTAGATTCTCAGAACTTTTTAAAGCAAAAAATGGACCCCGGATTCAGACTGGATCTTTGCATCGAATATAAAATAAAAACTGTTTCCTCAAGATGATTTTAGTTTTGTTCGTTGTATTAGACGAAGGCAGGTCTTAATAGATTTTAATTGCTTGTTTATACCTGATGTTTTTTCTTACCGGTATGTATTGTTTCTCTTTATTCAAATCTTTGACTTTCATTTTTCATATTTTCAGTTAAGAGTACAAAATGTTCCTATGGGGGAATGCTACTCTTTCACGGATCCTCATATGATTACGTTTGATAAAAGGTCAGGAAACCATTATCTCAGTTTTCAAATCTGATTGGATCTCTCAGGTTAACATTTACCTCTGTATAGAAATCTGATTGTTTCTCTCATGTTAACCTTTACCTCTGTATAGAAATCTGATTGGTTCTCGCACATTTAAAGATAACTTTGATTTCGCCAGCTTAAAATATAATACCTTAAAAGGAGACCAAGTTGTTTGTGTGGATTTATTGTTTACTGTTGAATGAGAGAAGACATTCTAAGTTTGAGAGTAAGGCATCGCAGTAGGCTTTCAACTGCTGTGCTGTCTTTAAATGAAATTTGCATTTGGACATACTTACAATTGTCTGGAATACGCATAAAATTATTTGGAATTGAGGATAACTAGATCGCTCCAAGATAAGCTCATGTCGTTACGTGATGCCCAACAGCCAAACACACTCTTTCAGATGGATTTGTTTTTCTTTTTTAAAGAAAGTATGACTTATACAGACGAGGAACATTTGTGATGTACAAAGATAAGAAGAAAAATTTTGAGGTAAGACTTTTAAAAAAATAAAACAAAGTTGCTTTGGAAATGTGATTTTTTAAAATGAAACAAAATGAATTTTAAACAATCTGTTCATGAAATGTCTTCGCTGCTAACATCAATATTGTTGTTTCATTGGGGGTATTACGCCGCCGTTATGGCCATTTTCATCATATAACGGATTGCCATCCCCAAGAAGTGGAGTAAACCGCTCTCAATGACACTTAATCATAAATCCACCTCAAATGACAAAGTGACAGATCTTTGTACGAAGAAAACTAGCATCCAGGGAATTTGGACAACTCCAGGTCGTGTCACGTGATGTAATAAGACAAAAAGTCAAAGGTGTTTTATTGTTTGAATTGTGATTGTAAGTCATGCTGTATTTTTACGTACAATTTTAGATCAAAACTTCTATTTTTAGATTCATACAAGAGTCTGGGATTGTCGAAACACTATTGGATATTGTAACTGTGGTAGTATCGTTAGGGACGGTAGTGACGTCATCTCCATAGACATGTGCCATGAACGGACTTTACCGGGAACTGCCGAAGTCAGAGTTTTGAGTCGCAGTCTCAGTAAAGGCGTTAACATTTTGGAAGCTCGGGATGGTAGCGTCATAACAGTGAGTAGTGACTTAAGTTGGTCAAGTTATTCAAAAAGATGTTATAACAGTTCAAAACTGTTAAATTGATGTAACCCATTTTTAGCATCATTTCGGGAAAAATTGGTTTTTTGGTACTCGATGTACAACTCTTAACCACAGAGAAAACATCGCAAAGGGTGCACTGCTTAAAAAACACTTATAGCCTTAAAGCCTTTTGTCATGAATGTATGCATATTTGTTCTTCTTTTTCTTCTGATATCGATTCACCCAGCACATCTTTCTCTACGTCCGAAACATTTTTTTTATTTCATCCTCAGGTTTAAAGGAAATAAAAAAAATAATAATCAAGTCAAAGTCAAATGATAAACCATATCAATTTGATACTAACACTGGTAATATATTTTGTAGGATTACACCTTTTCCACTGAAAGCTGCTTATTCTGACGTACTGTTAGTAAACTGTATGCTGGACAACAATAACAATATCAATGAAATAAATGTATTTTTATAGGTTATGGATGAGATTTATAACTTTATTATGTACATTTGTACAGTTTCTACTTTGCTTGGGTTCAATTATGAGTGATTTGGGGTTATAATTATTTGGAAGAAATGCATAGCTTAACTATGGCACAAACGGTCCACCACGCATTTTACTTACAGTAGTTCTACAAAAAGATGTTATAGCAGTTTTGTTAAGAAGTTGTCGGGTTTGTAATTTGAGTATTACTTTGTTTTTTGTTTACTGACGGTTTAAAGTATTGTTTCGGGAAAGTATATAATTTTTCACCATGTTGCAGCTCTTTCTTGCCAATGGCGCCAGAATAAAAACCAATATTGACTACTGGGGTTTGTCCTTGACTGTCCGAGTACCTGGGTCAAAGGTCAACAACACCCTTGGCCTCTGTGGAACATTCAATGGAGACCCCGGAGACGATTTTCACGATACCACAGAACACGTGATGAAGGGTGACGGCGACGAGGTCATGGCTGCCGAATTCGCAGAGATATGGAGGTTTATATGAATTTTGAATTGATTTCACCGATTAGTTATGCCAGTCACGAGGTTGTTTTCTTATTATGACCATGATACAATACGTGACGAAAGGTGACGGTGACAAGGTCATGGCTGCCAAACTCGCAGAGATATGGAGGTTTATATTAATTTTGGACTTGATTTCACCAATGAGTGATGCCACTAACGAGGTTATTTTTCTTATTATGACCACGATACACACATTATTAGGGATTAACCGTACAGAATGGTGTATTAATAAGACCTAGAGTAGGGTCTCACCGGAATGACTTAGTTACAAGCCGACAACGACAAAGCGATAACACAACAAGTTGAATGACCGACTCACTGGCTGACTGACTGGATGATCGACTGATCAACTGAATGATGATTGATTGCTTGACCGACTGATTTATAGGAATATTTAAGGTGGATCTTTGGTACGGCACTGACAATAAACCGTGACATATTTCCTTGATGCCCTAGATTAAAGCGTTTGTTGTATAAATTGGATGCATATTGAGCTCAATGTGTTTTTTTTCAGACTGGGCCCTGGCGAAAGTCTGTTTGAGAAGTTACCAGATGATGACCCGTTTGGGGACAATTTTGTCGAACATCCTAAAGTGGAATCGCCAAAGTGTCGTTGTATCAAAAATGGGGGAAAACCTTACTCGCCTTACAGTGACGAATGCTCAGATATCACCCATAACCCAGAAAGATTCGAAATTTTAAAATATGTAGACAAAACTGAAGAATATGGTCCTTCGAATTCGAATGGACTAAGTAATAGTATAAGTTTGAATGGACTTCGACGAAAACGGGAGACTCAAAATAAAGCAGAAGAGATTTCTCAAGTTGGAGAAAATGGCAGTGGAGCTGAAGTATTTGAAGAGGGAAGAAATAATTTCCATACTGACGGAGATAATGAAGACATTTTTGTATCAAATTCACTGAATTTTGTACCATCTACGGATGACTTTCTGCTGAACACATTGCTAGAGTTTGCAAATGCCGGATACCGCTTTGATCCTGATCATTCTTCCACAGCCGACGATATTGTGTTTCCAAGATGGCCGACGTCCAATGGATTAACTGAAAGCGAGGCTCACTCCCTATGTTCCGACGTTATCTTGGATTCTGCTGTAGCCTCGTTTTGTGGTTCAGCTTTAAGAGAGAAAATTATTGATGCGATTGAAGTTTGCGTTAAAGATATTCAAATAAAAGATGACACGTCAATGATCCCGAACGCCGTCTCTTTAGCTGAAAACATGTGTGAGTTAGCCGCCATTGAAAGGTCAATATCCTTCACAGGGGGCAGCACAGTTGTCACGTGGCCAGGTGGATTAAGAGATCTGTTTAACTGTCCTCAATCATGTAATGGCCAGGGGAGCTGTACAACAGATGGCTGCGCCTGTGATCCCGGTTTCTGGGGTGCGGATTGTGGACAAAAAAGAGGTATTATCCCAATTGGATCAAACCAGACAGGGTGTCAGTATGGGGTAGACCCCTTATAACAGTATAATAATCCAACTGTTTTTTTTTAAATCCAAAACGAATGAAACACTATTACAATTTTGAATCGGTCATACAAGAAATCTAACATTTACTTTTTAACTAAAGGTATTTAACGTTAAAAACTGTTCCCTGTATTAAGCCATTATTGTACTTTTAAAGTATATTCAGAAATATACGATGAAAGTTTAAACTGGCCGTTAACAGCTGGCGGGTCAGTGAACTCATTTTCAGAAATAAAATGTTTACCACAAGGCTTTAGTATTTCTTTTATTTTTGGCATCAGGACAGATAAATCCAATGCTTGCCCTTTAGAAAACGTCTGTTCTAATAAACGTGAATACGTTCACTATTTTCAGAGGAGTTTTTGCCAGCAGACGGCGCTCAGATTGCGCTGACGGCTAACTTGACAACCTGTGACCGGCGGACTGAGGATTGTACTTTCGTGGTTATTCCGCTGAACTTGGACACGGCCAGCAATGGGAGACCAAAAGTTCAATGCAAGGCAACGCCTCTGAGGGTAAGATGTTTTATGTATGGTCTATGTCTAGCACTTAACTGTTTGAACACTCTACGACGAAAATGAACCGAGTACAATTAAAATCATAACTAGGTTAATTATTTAATGGATCTTTCAATTCACTTAAGGGTCAGACTATTTTGTTTGTTCTGATAATTACTGTAGATTGTACTTTTTGATGTGACATTCCACAGTACACAAAGAAAATACGTTCCATAAATTGCAGTATCTAGTTAGCTTCAAAATATTTCCCATGTGATGATTTAGAAAATAAGTACACAATTTGTGACTGTTCTATTGTAATACTCCATCAGTTTTCCAGTGAAGCGTGGATGCCTTCCGTTTCCGGTATAGCGACCTCTACAAGAATTTTACCTGATGGAGGTGTGCGATGCTCTCTTCCCCCAGGGGAGATAAGGCGGGCTAGAATTATTGGCAGAGAGAAACCGCCACTTCAAGCTTACTCTGTTGAGGTAAGATGTAACTATTTTTTAGAATATGATTTACCTTTAAGAACGAAACGAAAAAAATATTTATATATATATAAGAAAGAAGCATACGGTATTGGCTTGCGTGGAAGTAAGTATATTATCAATGCGTATTAATGTGTGTGTGCCATTCTAAATATTTGTTTAGACAAACTAACAAACTGCCAAAAAATAGTGTCAGGCAGATTTTCAAAACTATGGAATTCCAACTTTAAAACAGTTTCGGACATTGAGGTATAGTTTCTTTTAATGATCAGTAACTAAGTATATGAATTTCGTAAATTGTTCTTGAAGGTTACAGATAAAATTGGAAGGACTATAAATGGGAAACGAATATTGGTTTATGACTCCCTCTGCCAAGAATGTCCGGATGGTGGACTTTATGGGTGTGAAGTAAAGGTATGTTCAATAAGGTACAAGTTAACTTTCAATGCGTAAAATATGATATTTCGTATAGACGATAATTTTTCAAATTTTTAAGATTTCAAACTCATTTCGCATGCCGGAAATATCACGATCTGGAAGTAGTTTATTATGTCCGAAATTGAGGCTGAGACCACGTCATTAACAATAAATAAACTTTCGAGAAAGAAAGAAACCGTTTCAATCAATTAGAGATCTTTGACTTTTGGCCAAAAATACGTTAAATTAAAATAATGGTTACGGTTTTGTCCGAGAGAACAAACTTTAGCCGTACATTGTAACCCAATGACTTTTAGACGTGATCGGAATTTTACGTTGTTCAAGACGTTACTTTAAGGCGTATCCAGTTTTTGACGTTTTATCAATTTATGTTCTGAATAAACCATATGAAACGACGTGTTGCATACATACATCAGGTTGCTGGAAGTAACTATAGCTCGATGAACGAAAACTTGACTAAGATGGGGTTCAACTTCTGGGTATATTGATAAATTGATCGTTTTACTTGAAAACGGTCTTAGCATCTAGACCGAAACGTCGCTTATCAATATACCCAGAAGTTGAAAATCTATCTTTGCTATGTTTTTGCTATGTAACCAGCTTCTAAATGCTGCTTAAACAAGATGTTGTTTAGGTAGAGTTTGTTTGCATTTTAGGACAATGTCTGTTTAATCAACACGCTGTGCTACAAAACACTGGAGGTGAACTTAAGAAATGCATGTCAGCAATGTGTGCCGGAGATTAACCAGTTTGGATGGGCTCAACCTAAAGGTAGGTACACCAGTACTGCCGTAAAAAAAACAGTTATTTCATTTTCTCTAATATTTGAGTCTTTATTATGCCGTAAAATAATTTGTTTCGTTTTATAAAGTAGATTTAGCATCATTTTCGTTTGGTTTTTAAATAGAACAGATTCCAAAATAATTCCAGACCAAAACCCTTGCGGGCACCGAATCGCCAGCGATTAATGAAACTTAGACCACACAGACTACTCAGCCATCCGGCCCTCTACTTTGACGGTAGAAGGCCAATGTCCCTTGTATAATGAAATAGGCTCTCACCTTTCTCCAGATTGAGAAAAAAACATTACTGATGTAATGACAGGCCATCCTTGATGTTGTCGGACAAATGTTTCCGCCAAAAAACGCGCTGGGGAATGAATCGTTTCAATTTTACTACCAACTTATTTGAAATTAAACAGAGAAAAAAAGTTGTTATAGGGACGAATCCATTTGAAGTCTGTAACATGCAGAAAAAAAACATATAAAATCGAAATCGTGAAGCAGTATCGTATATAAACTTACTCGCTACAAACAGCAAATATGGATAACTCTTTCTATGTGAACAACAAGATGTCCAGTCAATACCTTATAGTCAAAGGCTCGACCGTAGGGAGAATGGTTTGATTATCTAGTTTAGTATGTGTACGTTGCAGGCATTTGTAAAGCCAAAGTCACTGCTAATACCTAAGTAAAAGTCAACATTTATAACTAGAGGGATTGGATGGTCAACGCTTTTTCTTATTAACAAGGGTAATGGAACAAGACCAATACACATCTAATAATATGTCATGACTGAGGGATGCATGGATGTGCAACATCAAGCTTATTGGAATCTCAGGCTAAGAGGGACTTGATTGGTTGATTGGTGTTCACACCGTGCTCAAAGTATTCACTAGTATGAAGGCGGTGTATTTCAGTAGTGGACAACTGAAACGTTTGAAGTAATTTGAGTGTTATCTATGTCGGAAAGATAATATCCCTCCAGGGATGGAAATCTAGTGACTTTAGCCATGTACAAGTTCCGTAAATTGTTTCATGTGTCTCTTTATTTTAAGCTATCAGGTTTAAGATGTATTAATATGCTTATCTTTTTTATTGATATTTATTTAAAGACAACAAACCGCCTATAATCCACATCCCTAGCGAAGAGGTGACGTTGTATGAAGGTGATATTTTAGAGCACCCTCTTGCAGCCACTGATCCAGAAGGGTCTCCAATTTCAATCTGGGTACAGGATGACGAAGCATCTATTCATCCATCCGGGTACTTTCAGTGGAAGCCAAATCGCGATACATTAGGCCCTCTACCGGCGGTCAAGAAATTCGAGATAACTGCGTCCGATAACTGCAACCATACCGTATCAACAACACTTGAGGTAAGATTTTTAACAGACTGTGCCACATCATTTTATCGGAGAGTTTTAATTTATTGTGTGATTTTTGGGGGGTGAAATATATGGAATTCAAAGTTGAACACTCATGCGGATATCTGTACGAAATAATTGCAGTAAATCAACATCTGTAATGTTGCTTGAGCTCTTTTGAACACAAAATCTTAGTTCTCTCTCAAGCATCCGACAGAATCATCAGTGGTTTGATCGTTTGGAAAATAAATGTTCCTTCAGTGTAAAAGAAAGACAGTATGACTATGCTTGAACATACTGCCATTTTTTTTCCATTGGGCTCGCAGAAAAGGTGTCTGTTTTTAACCTTTGTCCCGATTCGACTACGTTGGGACGCCACATTGTCGTTGTTATGTTGACCTCCTATACACTGAATCGTCGTACCTGTCTTTATATATTGTTTTGTTTTCATTGTGTATTATTAAAGGCCGTTCTTATAATTTTACTCAGACAGTTGCCAAATTTATGCGACCCTTTACGTTTTTACGTATATTTTCATGTTTAAGCGAACAGTACTAGACAGTTCAACAGTGTACATTCTTTCTAGGTGCTGGTTTTACCATGCGAATGTGAAAATGGCGGAAGGTGTATACAACCTGAAAACAACACAGACAGCATGGATTCATATTGCCAATGTACTGCCGGATTCACAGGTAGTCTACTGAAGAAGTCTTTGTTTTCTCATCGTACCAATAACAAAGGAACGGGGCCTCCGTGGCGGAGAGGTCTATATATAGAGCGCACACTTCTAGAGTGTACGCTTCTGGTTCACAGCCCCCCACACCTCTAAGTTGTCGAGTTAAAACAGTCGCTCGAATCGTATGTTGGTTGGCAAGCTAATAATTTTCAAATCTTTCGCCCAGTGGACAGACCCGCCATGATATGGGATAATTAAACTCCAGTATGGCATCGGGCCTAAAGCAAGCAGATGTAAGTAAATCGCCACTGCGAGTCAATGTTAAAGATACTCAGTACAAATAACGATGAAGCAATGCCTCATCTTTTGTTTATCACTTTCCAGGCCAGCTCTGCGAGTCGGACATTGACGACTGTTACCCTAATCCCTGCAAACAAGGAAGATGTGAAGATAAAGTAGCAGGCTTTGAATGTGTTTGTGATAAAGGATTTGAAGGTTTGTGAATTCTCCAGTGTAAGTAAAGGTACATTCATATGATGCCATTTGTTGTAACGTATGTAGGGGATTCCCCGAGTTAGCAGCCTTTTGATTGAACAACTATCGACCAATCAAAGCACTGTAAACAAAGTCGTCACTAAAAATCCCACCGTGTGAATGCACCTTTAACGTTTTTCTTTGCAACAACCATCAACTTCCATTATATAGCATTGATTTTTCTTCGTTGATTTTGTTTGGGTAAACTATATACTTAGAATTCAACGATTTTAAAGTTTCAAAAAACCCGATTCAAACTTCATGTAACTATATTCGTATTTGTGTGTCTATAGGCAGGTGGATTTCTTCTCTACGGATATACGGGCACAAAAACGTAAAGAAATGACAAATGGAAGTATCACCAACCAAAAGGCTGAAAAATATTAAAAATCATCAAAGACGACTCAGCAAAGACGAATTGTTACAACCATGATGCTCTGTTTGTATGCAAGCCTGTAAGGATAATCCTTTTTTTAATGAAATAAAAAATAAGAATTATTTAACGACGTACTTGAAAATGTCATAACATGAAAAATAACGTATGTCATGAATTTGATTTTTTTTACAAATGTGCCACTAACTTGCTCTTTATTATAAGGACCGTGGTGTTCTGTTTCTATGGATGCCTGTAAGGACTATCCGTGTTACGAAGGAGTGAACTGTACGACTGAAGGGCAATCGTTTATTTGTGGCCCTTGTCCAGGAGGCATGACTGGCGACGGACGAGTATGCTCAGGTAATTTGCTGGGAGATAATAGTTTTACTGAAGAGTTTCCACTGATCCACTTGGACCGGTAGAGGTATAAACCGCCATGTAAATAAGAGAAAACGATCTCTGGAATGAGATAGAAACGTTGTGTTGAAATAAATCAGAAGTTATTATCCATACTAAGTCGGTCTTTGCCTTATGACATTCCCAACTTCTAAATGCCTCTTAAAGAAGCCTTACTTGAAAACGATCTCTGGAATGAGATAGAAACGCTGTGTTGAAATAAATCAGAAGTTGTTATCCATACTAAGTCGGTCTTTGCCTTATAAATAAAAGAAGTTTCCGTTGGCTGGGAAGATCGAATCGTGCTTTTTACGAGGATTTTTTCCAGGAAGAAACCTGGTTTATTAATGTGTTATTTAATATTATTTAGATCGTCTCTTTTGGTGTACAAAGATGTATTTCAAATTAACTATATACCGTATTGTAGATATAAACGACTGTACGAGTCTACCGTGTTTCCCTGGTGCCACGTGCCAAGATCTAGCGGCCCCGGAACGAGGATACAAATGTGGAACATGTCCTAAGTATTTTGTTGGAAACGGCGAAAGATGCGTGAGAACAGGTAAAAAGAGTTTGCAGTACATTCATTCTAAAACCCAGCCGAATGTTTTAAGCATTTTCTGTTAACAATTGATGAATTTTCCATTATAAGTCAATACATATTATATTTAAATCAACAGTAATTAACTAGTACTTGAGATAGTACTTAATTCGTGCAAAACTTCATTCCTATTATTTAAGAGTTTTGGAATTATCTGTGGGGGATTTATTCCAACAACATTCATAAAACATTGACGTGTTTTTAAGTTGGGAAGTGTTGATTTTATCATTTCGACTCGCCTCCTGACTATTGTTTTACACTATTATTTTGCAAAACATTTTTAAAAATGCCTTTTTGAAGCATAATATGATATGCTACACTCTATTGATTTGGTAAATGCAACATTATATACATTTAACCGTTCAAAATAACACATTTCCTTATTTGATTTTTTGTTTTAAAATTTATAATATTGTGATAATGTGTAGTTTAATGATATAATTAACCTTTCAAAAAAACCTTCTGGCTGAACTTAAAGGACACAATAGAAAACAAATAAATTCGACTTTTGTGACAGACTTTTCATGCAAAGACAAAGATTAGTTTCGAGCTAGTGGTGTAAGAGGACCGTAACTGCGCAAAGTAGGAGATACTCACGCCACTAAACAAACTACATTCTGGCTTCATGATGCCATCTGTTTAAGACGTGTTTGTTCACTTTTGGCAAAGCCATGTTTAAAACAAAGCTAATCGTACATGAACGTTCTGAAAGGATATCCTAACTGCTCCTTCAATATTCAATGATTGCTAAATTACATGTTTGTAATAGAGAATTAAGCGGATGCCGTTGTTGAAGTTTACATAGCTATTCGACCGTTGTCTACTGTTTAAAATACGCTAAAGACACATGAATATTGGGAAGTTTGATGGTGTTGTGTTTCCTTGATTGTAATATGTATTCTGGTAAAAGATAACTTCGCCAACAAGTCTTTAAATTCAGTACTGTCGTTGTCTGTGATTCCAGATAGGTCAGCCTGTTCAGAAGGTGTCTGTTTCTCTAAATTCGACTGTGAGGAACACGCAGAGTATCCGGGATATACGTGCGCCCCTTGTCCGCTCGGGTTTTCCGGAGATGGCCGAAACTGTACAGGTAAGGAAATCTCTTTAGATTCTAAATACAACGTATAACTTTTGTATCAAAGTTGTCCAATTCATCGTCCATAACTTACCCATGGGAAAATTTCGGTTTGCGTCAGCGGCCGAAGTCCAAGGAATTAATTTCCTCACCATACCGTTAATACTGGTAAGATTACGGGAATTATGTTTGGAAAATAATAATATCCATGACACTAACTGGCTTCAGCGGAAAGATCGTTATGTAAAAGATGTTTGATGTATTCCTGAAAGTTGGCCTCTGTCTAAACCGTGCATTTAGACTCTCATATTTAGAACTGGAGGAAGATTATCTTTCCATCAGAGCTAACTTTCGAAGGGCACTAACATTTATTTGCTTTACCGTTCAGTGTTGGAATACACCGCCTTCACTTTTATACAAGTCAAATC
Organism: Katharina tunicata; assembly: GCA_032466195.1. Classification (NCBI taxonomy): domain Eukaryota; kingdom Metazoa; phylum Mollusca; class Polyplacophora; order Chitonida; family Mopaliidae; genus Katharina; species Katharina tunicata. The sequence continues at coordinate 21,880 of JAVFBZ010138579.1, forward strand.
CCCACGGGCGCCGCATTAAAACGCCTGTAAATGCCTAGATTCCAAGAGCACGATTATAATACACTCTTCAAAAAAAGAAACGCAAAATGAAATTCAAAAATGATACTTACAATTTTGTACACATATGTTAAC
>JAVFBZ010138623.1:0-22005 GCA_032466195.1 Katharina tunicata
ATCATCAGATGTGATAACGGAGCAAATCTTGTCGGTAGCAAAAATGAACTTGAAGAGGAACTCAGAAAATGGAACCTTACAAAGATTGATACGACACTACAACAGAAAAGAATTAAGTGGGTGTTTAATCCGCCTTTAGGGTCACACTTTGGCGGAGCATGGGAGAGAATGATACGCAGTGTTAGAAAAATCCCTCATTCTCTCCTTCAACAGCAAACAATCAAATTAACGGACGAATCCCTTCATACTTTTGTGAAGTATAGGCCATAGTCAATAGCAGGCTTCTAACAGAGTTGCCCAGTCATCCAAGTGATATCAAGGCATTAACACCAAATGATCTACTGATGCTTCCGTCAGGGGACAGTCTTCCACCTGGCCTATTTGATTCCAAGGACTTATATGTTCGTCGACGATGGAGGCGCATTCAGTATCTTGCGGATGTCTTCTGGAAACGGTGGACTAGGGAATATCTGCCCTCACTGCAACAACGACAACGATGGATTTCCCCGCGTCGGAACTTGTCTGTTGGTGATCTTGTTCGGCAACATGCCAAGATTATCCTGGGCACTAGGTCGTGTTATAGATGTGATGAAAGGTTCCAAGGGTTTTGTGCGTATAGTGACAGTAAAGACAAAATCGTCTACCCGTATAAGGCCCATAGACAAATTGTGCCTTATTCTGGAGAGTGACATTAAATCTCACAATATGAACAGTAAATGATTCTACTATTTGAGCAGTTCTTAGAACTCTCATAGGACTGTGTTAGGGTTTAATAGGACTGTGTTAGGGTTGTGATAGGACTCAGATAAGACATTTTAAGGACCAATTTTGTCCCTTTATCACACATAGTTAATATTTGAAATTGCGCTGTATCATACATCACAATTTAGGGGCCGGAATGTAGCGGGCAAAATTACAGTAATACGCTTTATCCAGTGTATAGTGCAAGGGACATCACTCTTTGCTGACAACTGGGACTGGTTCAAGCGAGTTCCCAGACAGCGAGCGAGAATCAAAGGTCGCTTCGGTGCTTGCACTGTTTTATGGCTCTATATGATTTAGTTTTAAGTTTCCAAACCTTAAATGAACAGTTTCAGTCCCATACAGAAGTCTACAAACGGTAATATATATATGCAAACTTTTAAAGTAAATTTGAACGTTAAATCAGTTTAAAGTACACAGCTCTAAAAGCGAAGAAAATTGGACACGTATCAAACCTAGCTTAGTAGTAAACCGAAAGTTGTAGTTTCGTTTTGAGTTTGTTCGAATTAATTAGCCTAGATTTAGTTCAAACATTTTATCAGTAGATTTTAGCTATTTCAGTGTAATCTTTGTTGCAAAATCCCCCTAGCTAGATAATTATTTTACATAACTAGTTACTCTTATTATTTTGTTTGTTTCAGTCAATCGGGAAATAGTAACATTATAACGATCTGACCGCCGTGAATATTGAAAAGAGATTGGAAACAGTTCAGAAATTAAAGAATTACCTTAACACCGCATTGGCGTTGCTTCGATCCCTACATCATATACAATTATAAAAGCATCCATCGGCTCATCATTGATAGGACTGACAGAAGCAGGATATATTTGCACTGCAAACAATGACGTCACACTTCCCGGTTTTAAATTAAGCAATTAAAGACTATGCTTTCTCGGTTGCAAGTGTGACACGGTCAGTTGTCTTTCCAAATACACTTGGAAAATAATATATTTTGTCGAAATTGGCTGGTCCTTTAAGCCCAATATAACCAAATACATAGCTAAACTTAGTGTATGTGACATAGAAGTCCGTAACAACCTCCACGACATACACCCTACCAGAGCAAAAAATACTTACTCCCATGGAATGCCTCGAAAGGATCAAGAAGTTCTAATAGGCCACAATCACCCCACGGAAAAGCATCTCCTAGACAAAGATGAACAGGAACCAAAGTGTGTAATTTGTGACTGCGTATACAACATCAAACACATATTAGGCGACCGTGTGGACTTTGCCTCCATTTGGCAACAATTCTACACAGTAACCTCTATGGAGGACTTGTTTGACAACATTGCTGGCGATGTTGCTATCAAGTTGCGAAAGAGGATCGGTGTGTATCACAATAATTCTTAATGAAAACAAAATCATAATTTGATTTTTTAAAGATTGGTCTATTTATATCTTATGTAGCTATACATTTTACAGTTTGAACTTCACATGTCTTCAATTTTCACATATGAAACATTGACATGTTTAAATGCTTATTTATATTTTTATTGCTTCTATCTGCCCTATTTAGTTCACTTCGTTTTGCTTTTTCATGTACGGACTTGGGTAAGTGACATATAAAGAGATCAATCTTAAAATGAAAAATAATAGAATGTCAAATTTCCACGCCACAGCAGAGCTGAAATACCGCTAAATGTGGCATAAAACACCAATCAATCAATCAATCATTTAATTTTCGGAAAGACATAGCAGAAATAACTTAAGGTTCCTGTTGGATTTAAGGGCCGTGCGTGTAACATGTACAATAGAGTGTCCATGCACTAATCCTGCATGACATACAATTATCAAACAATTTCTCTGGACGAGTAGTCAAAATTAAATCAAGTAATGTGCGTGAAGCCTCAGTATTATTCAGTTTTTAAGTAGATATAAGTCATATAAACGTGATATTGGTCGAGATGTATCACGTTTTAGTTGGCCAAAATCAAAATCACCCAAAATAATGATCTCATCAGTAAGCTCTGATGCGAGTTGAATTTGGTTGTCTAAAAATGTTAAACAGTTGGGATCAACTGAAGGCGGTCTGTATATGGAAAAAATATCAGATATACACACTGCGTTTCAGTTAGTTATTTCTTTCGCACGGACTTTACGCATGGACCACACGGCCGTCTGACAAGTCCTGGGTTTGAGTTGATGTCACATGCTAATAAAAGACACATAAACTGGCTATAGGCCTAAAACCCGTGTATGGCATAGTTTGTGCATAAATATACGGCTTATGGTTATCAGTGTTGCGCGATAGCTGACCATATAAATTTACTCAAGAGAATTTCGATAAATGGACATGAATACCCGGTCCAATATAATGCCAGTATATAATCCTTTGTTTTAGCCTAGTGCGACAGCTGTAAATTGACAGGTTTCACTGGTAAAATACCATAGATACATATACACCGACAGCTAAAATCTCACCAGCACCTCCGCCCATTGCGACCGCACCTTTTCGGCTGAAGCCATAATTCCTTACAGTACCGCAGTTTTAAATAACTGACCTTGAGCACAAAGGACAAGGAAAATATGACCTCACCGCTTCAAGCTTATTTGTTTGTCCGCCAGAAACCGTACGGTCTACGACCTGTACTTTGTCTCTTGGTGAGGCGGCTTATAATTTAGACAAAATAAAGCTGGAAGCTGTCTATATTGTGTGGATCGGGTGGCAGTTCAGTTCTTTATAGCCTGTTGACACGATGTGATCATACCAGATCAATTGCACAAGCTCTTCAATGTGTCAGACCTGGACACTATCCTGGTAGCAATCGCGCCCCTAATAATATAGTTCCTAATCGTGTTATTCTTTGACTTCTTGTCTGTTTGTTTATTGAGAATAAATGTTCACAAATAAAACGATTTACAGAGATCTCGACACAAACTTTGTCTCTAAATTGTGAAATCTAAAATGTTGTAAAACTTTGTGATTTTATGAAAACGACAAAACATAACATAGAATGTATGCGATTTAATGACATATAAAGATATAATTCTGGAGTACATTGGTTAATTTCCGTTCCTGGAGGTCTAAGGCAAATATTAGTAAAGCGCATTCAGAGACTACATAATACGTTTCGGATGTTATGTCATCATTTTCCTTAGTAGCTGAAAGCATACTATTCATTTTAACCAATTTAAGATCCGTTTGGCATTTCAGTCAAGTCCTGTTATAGCAGCCTAATTTCCGCTCAGGCCCAAATGACATTTTCAAACAAGCTGTAGTTCTACGTCATGATTATTTAAAATGCAGTCACTGTCCAGAGACACTCTGTTCATAAATATCTTTCGGAGAAATGACGAAAGGGATAAAAAGGGATGAAAAGCAGCGAACAACTGGTTAACCGGTACATTGATGTCACCAGCAGGCCAACAATAATGTTTAGAATTTAAAATAACACATCTGATTGGTTTCCAAATCATCTGATCTGTGTCTGACATATTTGGTGTAACTCCGATTTTCCTTCAACATTAGCTGACTAGGACCTAATCGCAAGTACGATAAACACTCTTCGCGACTTTCATGGAAAAAAATATCTTACACATGAAGTAGAGTTAAACCAGCGAAGCTTTACAAAAACATAGTAGCTTTCAAAACAAGTACACACTTGTCTCGGATGAATCGTTTCATTGAAGTTAGACAAAAAGCACACAGTTCAAATGACAAGAAATAAATTGGACGTGGATAATAAAAGACTAATTAAGAGATAACGTTCAATCGACTGTCACAAGGGGTGGCTTCGCAATATGATTGACAATAATATTGATAAAATATTATTGATGAAATTTCTATTTGCCACCAATGGCACAATTATATTGTCACAAAATTACATTAGCTTTTATATTATATTGTGCAATATTCAAATCAATCGCGCTCTTATCGTTAATGTGAACGGACATGGGTCCGTGCGTGGCACTTGCTCTAGTCTTCACACTTGACAATAAGAAGCGTAAAAAAAAAATGAGCCAAGAAATGGTTAATAGAAGGAAGGAAATTTGGCCACGTCTATCTGATAGAGGCACTTCGTACAAACGAGACGAAAGATTATACAAATTTCCTCCGAATGGACAAATTGGTAGATGTCGTCAAAACCATTACTTACGGCTGATAATTGGAAAAATACTGGGCAAGCTGGTTCTGATTTTCCTCGTTTCTACCTTCTGCATATGTGGTGAGACGATGACTTCTGTTGAAGGGCGTTCTATCAGTAGATCAGGAAGACACATGGCTTATAACACTAAATGGGGTGCTTGATCTGCTTGACTGTGTAGAGGCAATGATCTGCACAGCAAATCGGTCGAGGATACGCATCCGCCCCTCAAACAGATTTCGTTTATAGCTTTATTCGCAAATAATTGTTGCTGTGGGTCCATCTGTGATACCTCATGCGCCCAAGTTTTCACCAGGTTAAGATTTTCATCGTCTGGTTGACAAAGACGATTACACGACAATGATATTAATTCATTTCCTCTGTCTTCTGTGTTCACTTTCTGTCTTTCACCTCTTACGTTTTTTCTGTCAATTGTATTCGTTGCCGTAGTTGAGACAAATGTACGGGCTTCCTTTGGGACATCTATAACCTCTTCTATCTGCAAGTAAAAATAAATTATAATGTTACATATATAATTTCCCACCTACCAAGAAAGCAGGAAGAATGGACCATGGTGTGCCAAGACTTTGACCTACACTGCCTATAGGCGCCATAGACGGAAAAGATGTAGCAATAAAAAAGCCACCAGGATCCGGGTCACTCTATTACAACTATAAGAAGTTAAGTATGAAATTGTGATTGCCGATGTTGGAGTGAATGGACGTTTTTCCGACGGAGGAGTTATTGGCTAACTGTTTTCGGTAAGATTTTATATGGAAATGAACTCGCGATACCAGAAGCAACGAAACTCCATGGAAATGATTTAATAAGCATGCCACATGTTTTTCTCGCAGATGACGCATTTGCAATGACCGACAATCTATTGAATCCATACAGTGGGCATTCACAAGGGAACTAAATGTTGAGAAACGTTTTTTTTTTATCGCGTGAGCCGTGCTCATCGTGTGGTAGAAAATGCATTTGATATTCTTTCCTCGACATTTGGTGTCTTCCAAAGACAAATGCTCCTATCGCCTGATAAATTCCAGATTGTCACCCTAGCCTGCTGCTTTTTACATAACTTTTTGAGAAAGAAGTCCACCAGGTATATAACCCATGGGAATCTTGTTTGGGAAGACGCAGAGTTCATGAAGGGGAGTGGCATCACAGAGAGAATTACACGGGTTGCACACAACGTTCTGTAGGAACTCGAGTGTCAGAGCTAAGTTAACAACGGACATATTTCAAAATTATTTCTGCAGCAAGGATGCTGTTCCGTGGCAACTAGATCGCATTTCTTGAAAAGTGTTATATAACCTAGGAATACATTCCAACGCAGTGGGACTTGGATACAGAGCCGTAATTTGAGGTGGTGCTGGGATGTGCCTGGGTAAATTGTGATTAACCGTTGTCAATAAGCACAATCAAATGATGTATAATTTCATTCCAATGTCTTGTATACTCACTGTTTGAATATCATTGTTATCCATGGGTAGCTTATCGCCCGACAATGGTGTCTCCGAGATGTTGCTGGTGTCTCCTGATCTGGCAGGAAAAACATAGCATCGAAATACCAGAGAGTTGGTTCATAAACTGCATCTGTACCTTCACCAGATTTTTCAGAATCATGTACTTTTTCTTCAGTTCCTTTCTTAAGTTGGTGCGAAGATAATTACACTTTTTCTTCACATCTTCTTTTGTTGCATTTGGAAATCGCTCCTGATATTTACCAAGGAACTTATCACATGCTACATCTGTGTTGCCTTGGTTGCTGTAGTCGTCGGATTTCATTTTCCAAAGGGCTAGTAGTTCCCGGTAGAGTTCGATACATTCAAAAATAAACATTCTTTCATCTGTCACTCTCCGGTGACCAGCTTCACAATGGAATATTGTAGGGGAGAGTGGAGAGAACTGGGCCATTATTTGGGTTGATTAGTACAAGTTGTCAGTAGTCCCAGTGCGGCACGTTTTTTTTTGACAATTTGTTTGTGTGGATCACAGACTGAGAAGTCCCTTCCACGATGCAATCTATTTTTAATGCTTTGAGAAATATGTATAGGTGTGCTGTCACTCTCAAATATCATCTCTAGTTCTTTATCAGACGATGAATTATCATTGTTTTCTACTGCTTATTGGATATTGAAGAGCTGTATTTTGGAAACTTTTGCATTTTAAGATCTTTCCCCTCTCGAATGCGTATCATCTCCGGAGTCCATGTCGCCACCATTGTTTTCCCTCCTAACTGTTGTTGTTCTTTCGAGTGCCTGGAAATATAACAGTATTGAAGATGTAATTTCTTTTCTAAATACTGTATATTTTCAAAAAAGTAAAAAGTTATACGGCAACTAAAATTACTGGTTATTAAAATGATAAGGCTTAATACACATTCATTAAAAGAACAAATATATGTTTAAATTCTAAAATGCACCTTTGGATAACCGAAATAAATTTCGGTGCTATGAAGCTGTCTTCGTTATCGGTAGAACTGGCAAAGATTGGCTCAGATGTGTTAGTTGACTCAATATTTATTTGTTTATTCAGATTTATCTGTTCTGGTTCATCATTGATATGTTCATCTGGTGGCAACTGGTTTGACACAGGTCGACCAGTTACAGAGGATGGCAAAAACTCGTCTTCTGTAAAAACATTCCTGTCGAATGGCCAAATGCCAGACACCTTCAATCCTACGATGATATTGGCGCATAAAGTCACAAGTTCGTCACGCTCCCGAGAGGTCACTTGTCCTATTTGTTTTAGTCCCTTTTGAGTTATACTTTTGGGAACTTTCTGGACAGTTGTCTAAGTTAAAAATGCTGGCACCTGTAACCTTTGTTGTTGTAAGGAGGTTTTCTAAGAGGTAAAAAAAACTGGCCTACATTATATCTGTTAAGGCTGTAGCCCATGCGAGACATGTAGCTTCAGGGATTTCTTATTTTCTGTCCGAGCGACAGGGATAAATAACTTGTTATGCACTGCCAATTTAAACGCAAGTTGTCTTGTTTGTTTTGGAGTAAGACCATGAAACATCTTGGAAGCTGTCTTTAAATATTTAACCACAGTAAGCTGAGAAAATATTTGGCTGTGGATATAATTCGGTGCCATTTTGCAGTTTTTATCTTGCTGATATTTGTGGACCTAACGCTGGAGGGTGCTCTTTGATAATCCTCTATCCTTTGCTGCTCTGCGGACACCGTGTCCCTGTTCACAAACTTCCTTAACAGCTTCTTACATTGCTTCATGCGGGGGGCGGGGCAAGAACCCGTTCACTTGTCCGTTTATAACATCTTGGCATATTGCTGGAAAAAAAGAAACACATTTTGTCAAATTTGTGAGAGCATTTTGCTATATTAGTCATGAAATGTGTGTGTGGAGATGTGGGTCAACCATGGGGAGAAGTGGGCCAGCCACATCCCAGTTCTATACACATGTATTTTTGCAAAATATTCTGTCACTCACTAAGATTCATCCATTAAAATTTACAAACTCAAACCTACTGAATTAATAATTTAGTGTTTGAGGAATTAAACAACTTATTTGACAGAATTTACCTCTACATCCTTAAGTTAACATTCAACTTTAACATGAAAAACAGTTTTTAGGACAAAATAAACTTGGTATTACTGTATCTACTTTAGATCCAGCTGGAATCTCCATGTGGTTTCTCAAGGGCTGCATATTTGCTAAAAGACGATTGGCCGAACAGGGACGGAATATCAAGGGGTGTCCCAGTTCTCCCTTGTCCAAGTTCTCCCCGCTCTCCCCTACCATATCTTGACGGGATACCACAACGACTCAATATTATTGTGCAACCTTCAATAAATATCTACCGAGATTTGATTCGGTCAGAATATTGCGAAAGTGGATGTTTTACTTCAATACCACCCACTATTGGTCAATTATTTTGTCAATATCGAGAGTTGACAATATTATTGTCAATCATATTGCGCGTGTATGGGCCGCTTAACTGGCATGTAACATTAAATATTTCAAAGGGTTTCTATTTAATATTGAAATATGAAGAGTTTTTTCATATAAACGTTTAGCACTATGAATAATATTGTCAAGAAAAAACATAAAGGAGTCCCTTTTTTACCCTCGGCAAAACAGAGCAGATTCGGTTACGTCACTGGATTTATGTAGGTCAGTGTACCCTGCATGCATGAATATCTGCGATTAGATTTTCCCGCCAGTTGGGTCAGAGACAAAAGTGTTTATCGTGAAAAAAAACCCAAAACCAATAGATTTTACCAAGAGATGAAGAATAATTTTACTTCTCAGGAACGACGTCGACCAGCAAAATACAAGGCATTGGAAGTTTGATTCAAACTGAAGAAATTACAGGTGCCATATTTAACAGGATTGTTTATATTTTAAGTGACAACTTAAAAATCTTTACGAAGAAAACATGTTCCATTCGGGTTTGACAGTGTTCGAGATAAATATGACGACTTAAAATCGCTGGGGAAAATTGGATCATGCATGGTGATCGATGTCCTTACCAGCACCCGTGGCTCTTTAAGATACCCATTATATCTTGGCTTGATGTCATAAAATCCTTGTCGGAAGGTAGATTAAATAAATAATTTGGATTGAGGTAAGGTAAGGTGACTTCATTAATTTGATTGGATACCTACATGTAGATTCGTAAAAAGTTGAATTGTATTCCTTTTACTGGACTGTAGGCGTTATTGATACTTTTCAGTATTTGTTTTATAATTTTGATAACATATTAGGTTTTCCGATATTGTTTTTTATTTTATCTTATATCATTATCTGTTTCACTGTGGATTCTTCAAGCCGTGCTATTTTAGTACTTTTCTTCTGTGTTGCGCCGGGTGTCCCAAAGTAAAGTAAACAGCTAGACAATACCCACTATCATAATGGAAGTAAGAAGTAAGCCACGAGAGCAAAGCGGTCGTCTATTGGGAATTTTAGGACATTTGGCATTTTGCCAAGCCATTCTTACGTAGTACGCAAACTACGATTACTGATGTAGCTAATAAAATTGATCAATAACATTTTTCATAGTCTACGTTATTGCACTATCACTATTAAGAATAAATACTATAACACATGACATGCCATAATACAATGAAAGCAGCTGAACGCCATGCGAGGGAAATCTCTCACGGATCTTTGAACTTATATCTGGTAAGACGCTTCCAGTTCTACAACGGCCACGAGTTACTTGTCATGCGATTCGTCCTTATATGCCTTCGTCCTTATGGAAGTGGAGCGCTTCGTCAATACACGAGATGATATGCTCTAAAGACACCTGGTATTGTCACATTGCAACTGGTCCTACCATTTTCTGTCAATAATACTAACAAGTAAGATATACTGTTTATTACGTGGAAACTCCGAAACTACTTGTTGTTTCTATATCGTCATTAATTCTATTCACACATTTATGTGCTATGATGGAGAAGTAGAGGTACCGTTATACATACTTTATTGCTCACTGCATTTTTAATAAACTTTATTCATAACTTTACACTGTACGCTCATGGCTTATATTGCGCACATTTTCAGCACATACAGATATTGAGTACCTTTTTCAGGGTATATATAATTGACGGTGAATACGTTTGTATAAAGACGTTTTGTTTATGTACTTACTTAATAGATTGTTACAGAAAGTAAAGAAAACAAAAACTGAAACAATATAGAAAATCATCAGTGGTAAAAAGTGGCTGATGGCGATAAGCCGGATAGGGATTTTAAGGAGCGGATAGGTTGGGCGAGCCATACAGTAATAATGAAGTGCCGACGTCGTTCGTGCAACTAACTACAAGCAAATCATTGACTAATTTTTGTCTGAAGCGGGTATACCTAGGGCAATGAAGAAAAAATGATCAGCGGTCTCAAAGGAAACGCAACAAACGCAACCAACACGCAATAACATTATTTAGAAGACCGTCCTTAAACGAGTTGCATCCATTTCTCAGTCGGCATTTAATTATGTTAGATAAAAGTTCCCCAATGAAATACCACATGGGATGTTTTATTCATGGGAACATGCGGAGTAAACTTGATTTGAATACAATTTATGGTCAGGACTTGCTTTTAAATTTCAATAACATTATTTAGAAGGCCGTCCTTAAACGAGCTGCATCCATTTCTCAGTCGGCATTTAATAATGTTAGATATACGTTCCCCAATGAAATACCACATGGGATGTTTTATTAATGGGAACATGCGCAGTAAACTTGATTTGAATACAATTTATGGTCTGGGCATACTTTTAAATTGTCGGGGAGGAAATTCCAACCACGATTTGTTATCGGAAAAAAAGATTTACTGAAGGAAACTGATGTGCACTTAACTGTTGTAAAAGTATTATGAGAACGCTATGGGTACGGATTTCGTGCACTGACTAAATCAGCTAAATTATGACGCAAGAATGTGTCAAAATTCGAAAAGAATTTTATGAAATACAAATAGGCGGAGAATTTTTCGGCGTTGTGACAGAGTATGAAAACCGAACTCCTCACAGAGAAGTGGGTTTGCAACGTTATTGCTAATCGATTCATTATCCTCAAGCACTATTTTTGTACAGACTCAAGAGAGTTAAATTGATAGTCTGTTAAATTGTCCCAAACTATATCAGCGTTTTCAAAAGTAGGTCGTATAAAAGTATGATACATTATTTTAAGGCATTAGCAGTTGAGCAGATATTTTACACAACTCAGAAGGGAGATTTTACTATGTACTTTATTAATTAAGACGATGAAAGCCTGTGTCGACTAATTATAATGACGTAAGTACACTAGTACGTGAACTAAATTGACTGAAAACGCAGATGTCCGATGTATTGTATAAGGTGGAATGTTTGAGTGAGTCTAATGTGTCTGTTCTGAAGAAAATCTTCAAACTTGATAACAAAATCCACTAAATCGACAAACAAGACTCACGGTTCGAAGAAAGCATGTTATAGAGAAGTGATATGTGTTGATAGTCTTTCAACTACTACCAAGGTAATGGCGTTCATGAAATTCAGGAGTCTACGGATACTGTGTCCCATACAAGTATGGCTAGATCGCGTGAGAATCAAACTAATTTCACCCGTGTATCTCGAGGTAAGTCTAAGCCGGCTAACTCCCCCCGTGGTCTTAGATCATTTCCGCCCATTGAACTGTTTATAACTAGACTTGAACCCTACACCTTCAGCGAGTATATCGTTAATTACGTTAAATGTAAAAGTAACATAGTGGTTAAATGTAAACCACGGCAAACTAAATATGACACCCTTTCCGGGTTTGTGGTCAGTGTGAGCAATTCATAGTGACCTGATGAAGTGGTGGTTAATAATCATGTCACACTGCTGACATAATACAGAGGCCCTGTGAGATGCGCGAGACTTTCCAGAATTCAATAGCGAACTTCGCCTCGAGCTGTAAGCAGCTCTTAAATTGCAGTCCAATGACTTCAATCTACACGTAGTATAGCTGAGTAATCATGGCCAGTACTTGATGTTGTTGTTTAATAACAGCAAGTCTTTCTTGCATAAAGATAGCTTTGTTTTCAATGTATAACTTGAAATCAGATTCGTACTGAACATACCAATTTAATAATTGTATTAACCCACAAGGATCATTTGACCTTGTGTCTGTCATTTTCACGGACTCTGTCCACCGATAAATCAAACCCCGCAGAGCTAAGGTGTCTCAGGCACGGAGAACTTCGTTGAGGTCCAGTAAGTCTGGCACTTACACGTCTAGGGTGGCTTCTAATAATGTAGAAGAAAAATGGATGGAAAGTTCAGATTTACCTGAAAAAAACATGTAAGTGTGGGTACGAAACTAACGTCACCACGTGTCTCGAGTAGAGACGGCATAGACTGTTCTACCGTGACTTCTCCGATCCTTGGCACGGCCAAGTCATCACGAAATCGTAGAGATTTGTAAAAATCAAATGAATGTTTTTTATAAAAGACATACAAAGTTATTAAACATCAAGAATTAAAGGTGATCGGAAACGGTCACATGAAACGGCCATATAAAATTACGAAACGGCGGATTTAGATGACAGTGGGGATTTCCCCTCCTCTCAACGAGGCTATCGAGCAAAGTGTGCTCGCTCAATTTCGCCACCAGGTTCGGGAAATGTTCTTACATTAGACGTACAGAATGAGACCGATGAGCTCATGGCCGATGTGACAAAGAGCCGGGAGGCTGTAAATAGCCACTCAGATGAAGAAATATTAAATAAATTGGCAGAAGAATTTTAGTTGGTAGCGGAATCTGGACCACGTATAAATTATAAGTTGGCGTCCAAATTCAATGTGATGTATACCAATCCTCTGACGGATGATACGGTTAAAGACCTGTTTAATAAATAAAAGACACCGGATAATTGTACAGCAATCTCCAATCATAAAGTTAACCCAGAGGTGTAGAACCGTCTCAAAACCTCAACCAGAAGTTTGGACATTAGAGTAAAAAACAAATGTCCAGAAACTGAACAAGGCAGCTATCCCTCTGACCTTTGCTTGCAAAAAGCTGATAGGACTCAGACACAACAATAAAGACCCCATAATTCAAGATTGGAGAGATTGTATAAAACCTGATCTCAACTCAAGGTATCGAACCATATGTTCAAATAAGGACTCAAACGATCCTGAGTGGTTGTTTGGCACAGATCTGGTTAAGAGAAACAAGTAGAGTAGGAGCAAAAATGTTCCAGGGTCAATATAATTCCAAAGGAGGATTTAGAGTTGGAGGAACTGGAAAGGCTTTTTAGGACGACATCCTCAGCCCCTGCCGCCCAGAGGTCAGCCACATCAATTCAAAAACCAGAGGCCACAGTACCGGCGGTCGGGCCAGTACAGACCTCCACGGTAGATCGGGAACACTTGGTATGTAAGTACCACTGGAATAATTTCCTGGGGAAAATGTCATCTTTACTGCCTGTATTTGTATACAATTTTCAAGCAGGTGGGTTGAAAAAGTGTTTCCATCTGTGGCAACAATTGTCTTCTGACATACATATATTGAGCTATGTCACAGGAGTTAAAATTGAATTTATAGAAACTTCGTCCCAAAAGTATACATCTGTTATACTGAATTAGATTAGAACAAAATTCCAGAAAAAATGCTGGAAATGGAAAATATGGGAATCATAGAGTTGGAGCCAGACCAATATATATCAAATATATTTACTAGAGAGAAGAAAGATGGCACTATCATAGTCATAATATATTTAAAGTGTTTGAATGAAAATGAGATATACCGACATTTTAAGATGGATTCATTCAAAAAGTCTCTTAATCTAATTGTTTCATGTCTTCCCTACATTAGAAGGAAGCATATTATAAGTTTATATCGGCGAAAACACTTTATCAATACACATGCTTGCCAAATGGGCTGCAATCAGCACCACCATTTTACGAAGATGGCCAAGGTTTTCTTCTCTCCCTTGTGTAAAAAAAAAAGCCATATGAGTACAAATTATACAAACGACTCCCTGTTAGTTGGCAAAACTTTAAATGAGTGTAGATGAAATGTCATACACACAACTGTCAGTTCAATCATGGCAGGGTTTCTTGTGCATCAAATCAAGTCGGTACTTGAACCAACTCAAGTTATTCAATACCTTGGTTTTAAATTCTAGGAACGTGAATGTTACACTGATACCAAGCAAAGCACAAAAAACAAAGCTTGCTTGTCGGTATATTTTTAGTGCTGGATCCTGCACCATTAGGCAGTTTGCACAGGCAATAGGATTGTTGGTTTCCAGTTTCCAGTATGTTGAGTATGGCCAGCCGATCTATAGAATATGTGACAATTTCAAAACTATATCATTAAAAGAGAACAATGGCAATTTAGAAGCTAAAAGAGTCTTGACTGATGAATGTCTAACTGACTTGAAATGGTGGATTGAACACATAGCAATGCTTTAATGACATTTTTCTTTAGCCGGCCAAGGCATGTCTTATCATCGGACGCGTCCAAAAAAGGATGGGGCGGCGTGTTTGATGGCCAGGCCACAGGTGGCATTTGGTCCAGCTATGAATCAACGCTTGATATTAATGTGCTGGAATTGATGGCAGCTTACTTCACAATTCAAAATTTTTGTAAATCAAGTCGAAATTGCTATGTGAGAATTTTAATGGACAACATTAAAGTAAGTACATTAAGTACAGCAGTTTCATATGTTAATAACATGGTGTAAGGAATGCCTTCCTGTAATGTTATTGCAAGAAAGATCTGTTTAGTTTGCTACGATAGAAATGTCCACTTGACTGCTAATTTTCTACCTGGTTTTCATACTGTGGAAGCCGATTGTCAAAACAACAAGGTGCAATACAACATAGAGTGGATGCTTGGCCCGGATATATTTCACAAGATCGCTACTGTTCTATGCCATCCGTTAATTGATCTGCCTCTGCCTCTCGATTAATTTTCCAAGTTCCAAAGTACTTCCCTTGGAAGCCAGATCCCCAAGCACTTGCAATAGACGCGTTCATGCAGCCATGGGGGCAAGACAAATTGCTTAATTCTTTTTTTTTCTTTTAATCTAATTGGCAGGATATTACAAAAAAAATTGAGCATGAAGGTATTACTTTGATAATGATTATCCTTTTTTGGACAACTCAATTCTGGTTTGCCAAAATGACACAAATGCTTATGGATTTTCCTGTTGTTTTTTTTTTCCCATGGGAGATGTACTTACACACCCTCGGAGGAAAACCGAAGATCTGCTGAAGATGCGACTCTTGGGTGTCAAGATGTCAAGCGACCCAATGTTTTCTCGGGCATTTCAGCAAGAGCTCAAGAAATTTTGGCAGCGTCCTTGAAAGATTCCACTAAGAAACAATATGCAGGTTACATTAATATATATATATTATTTACAAATGAAAGTGCTTGTGATTCCTGTGCACCTGATACAAGTATTGTGATTGAATTTCTGACTCATCTGTTTCATTTAGGACTTAGCTATAGTGCTATAAATTCAGCAAGATCAACATTGTCCAGTTTAATAATTATTGATGGAAGGCCAGTTGGAGCCATGCCCGTCGTTATTAGATTTTTGAAAGGGGTTTTTAATTTGAGTCCTGCTATTCCCCATAATAATGTAACATGGAACGCAGATAGGGTACTTAATTTTCTCAGGACATTGGCACCAGTAAAATTCATTTCGTTAAGTAATTTAAGCCTGAAGCTTGTAATGCTTCTGGCTATGTTGTCGGGACAGCGTGTTGGCACTTTGTGTTTTTTTAGTGTAAAAAATATGTATAAATCACCATCAACTTTTCCTTTTTCCATTGGAGATCTGTTAAAACAAACCAGACCAGGCTATCAGCAAAGACAAACAGTTTTAAGGCTCACGCGTCAGACAGGCGTTTAGGTGTATTAACTGTTCTGGTTGAGTATTTAAAGAGAACGAATTCATTTGTGTACATATGCCGACCAACTGTGTAGATAATATGGAATTATATCGAAAATACCTAGGGCAATTAAGAGCTATTGTTGAAGAAACGTAAACTCCTCATGTTATTATTATGGGTGACTGAAATGTCAATCCATCTCGTCCTTTTGGTATTGAACTGAAACAGTTTTGTGATGAGTTCAATATGCATATTACTGATGTTGCGATACTTCCAGTATCAATATATTCGTTATTGGTCTAATGTTACAACTGATAATATTTATGTCAACACCGCTGCTTGTGATATTATGTTACTATTTGAAAATTGTGATAAGCTCCGTTCTGAAATCTGTACATATCATAAGGAATTGCCTCTTCAGAAGACTTCTGAAAAGAAGAGTGCTAACGCAAGTAATATACAAAATATTACAAAGTAATAAAGTCTGCTGGTATAGATAACCTAAGTTCGGAAAATATCACTAAATCCCTTGTAGCGCTTGTACAGCACTTATCATTTTGTTTCCATGCCATGTTATCACACAGATGTTTCTCTGAAAATCTTACTTGTGTCGTTATCACAAGTGACGAAGAATAAATCTGGGGAGATCTCAAAATCGGATAACTGTAGACCCATTGCGATCGCCACTGTTTTTTCTACATTCTTGAATGTATAATTTTAAAGCACTGTAGTAATTTATTTGAAACGTCAGATTTTCAGTTTGGTTTTAAATTGAAACATTCTACTGACCAATGCGTTTCTGTTCTGAAAGAAACTGTAAAATTATTATCTCTATAATGGAAGCCCTGTATTGATATGTTTTCTGAATGCTAGTAATGCGTTTGACAGTCAACCATTGGATTTTACTTAAGGCTGTGCTTGATCGTAACGTATCACATATCACTTTACATTGTATATTTTCTGTAGAAATGGAACATAGCTTAGCTTTTTATGATTTAATGGGGGTATGTCTTACGCTTCATCCTTTTAAGCATTACACGGTGTGAGACAGGGCAGGGTTGTCTACCTTGGTCTGTTCTCCGCATATTTAGATCAACTCGACGATGCTCTTTCCAATGATGGCGTTGACTGTAATATAGCTGGTGTCTTAATCAATCACATTATATTATCCGATGATTTGTATTGGATATGTCCATCTGCCAACTCCCGTCGTGCAAGTTTGGCAGTATGTGATTTGTTTTCTATGTCACATGATCTTTATAAAAATTTAATAAAACTGAATGTATGTTGCTGAGGCCCAAACCGTATCAAAATTTTGTACCTCTTTTAGTGTATCCAAATGGTGTTGCTCTTATGTATGTCCATCAGTATATTTGTTTGGGGCATATTATCATGATTTGAATGATTATGAAGACATTTTATCTCAAATAAAAACAGTTTGTGTACGCACAAACTTACTCATACGCAAGTTTCGTAATTGTTCCAACGAGGTAAATGCCCTTTGTCTCCTTCACACATCTGTGGTATGTATTGGTGTCAATTGTTGTGCTATTGTACCGAGGAAGTGTTCAATTCTATACGAATAATGTATAATAATACATTCCGTTGGCTAATGTACTTTCCACATGGTTGTAGTTAGACTACTGTTTCTGTCACACAGTATTTCTTCATTTGGTGAACTGTTGAGGAAATCTGTATTAGTGTTGAGACAACAACTACAGTTTTCTGAGAATTGGGTATTGCAAACTGGCTTTAACAGCGATATATCTTTGTCCTCCAGCATTATGTCTAAATGGCGGTCAATCTTGTATTTTAAATTAAGTATCTTAAATTGTTTCTTGGTGTATTACATCTGTATCTATAATTATGGACATCAGTCTGAAATAAAAGTATATTATTGTTATTAAGAGTTTCTATATGGCTCGTCCAACTCACTGCATACGTTTTCTGCTTTATTGCTCACTGCTTATTTGTTTTACACAAGGCCTGTGAAATGCATCTTACGTTGGATACAAACACAACTTAAATGTTTTAAATACATTTTGTCTTTACCTTTTAGAGATATATGTACTCATTATTTTCCTTTAATGGCCGTACACCGGAAGACAAGACCGAAAGTCTCGTACCTTTGCAAAAAAAACCCACAGAACTGCGAAAGTTGACTTGAGCAAGTTTTCGAGTTGTGTTGTGAGATATAGATGTCTCTTATACATGTAGCAAAGTACAGCAGGGATACATAACCACATCATTGCGTTAACCCGTTGATCACCAGGATACAATGACATGTGGAAATCTTTTTGACCAGACAAATCTATCATAGGAGAAATTCTAAAATACAGAATCGAATCATTCTCGCTATCCAAGGTATTGACTGACAATCTTGTTGTTCACCTAGAAATAGCCAGAGGGTGTAACTTATAATATTCTCAGATTTAAGGCAACGTGTACGTGCGAGTAAGTTAAGACCTGATTAACTGGTACTGCTTCGATATTTGATCTGCCTTTTATATACTTCAAATTGATTCGGCCCTGTGAGAACTTTTTCTCCTGTTCGACTTTAAATTAGTTTGTAGTAAAACTTAGACGATTCATTTGCTAGTGCACTTTTTGCGGAAACAGTTCTACACCAACAAGAATGGCTTGTCATTATATAAGTGCTCGTATTCTTCTCATCTCGAGAAAGGTAAGAGCTTTTATAAGTATGACGAGGACAATGCCTGATCCTATGTGCGCAACGTTTACATCAAAATTACAAAGCTAATAGAGATATGTTAAGATGGACTCAATACAGTTTGTTGAAATATGGACGAGGTTTAGGGTCTTATTTCCAGCCAAATAGGACCCATAGTGGTTATATACAATAATATACATAATCTGTTTCATTTTCTGGTTTCTTGTCACTTCATCAACAACAAAAAGATTAAATCAACACTTGGTGTTATTTTCAAACATAACCCAGCAATATGGCCCCGCTCAGACATACTTTCCTTTGATAAACTCAATGCACAAAATACATTCTCAACTTTCGATATTTTTTCTTAGTCAACAACAAAACTCCATCGTAATTTCTCGTGTTTAACTCTTAACAACACACAGGCTGCATTACTTATCTATTTCCATGGCACAGCATGGCTTAGCCGACACATAACACTAAAGAAAAAAATTCGCTAAACTTGTACACAGGGCATTTATACAATTAGTACAGCGGTCGTGTAAGAAACAAACCAAACATGTTAACACTTATATTGCTGTTTGGCAATTAGTAGCTGATTGACGAATTAACGCAGGTCGTTATCTGGTTAGCCTAATCAGGTATTATAATGAGACCACTTTTAGACATAGACACGGTCAACAGTAACACACTTTTCACATATAATAAACAAACGAATCAGTTTAACATAATATGCAGCTTGAAACTTGTTACAATTGGTATCAAATACATTGTCAATGGAATAAACCAATTGCTTAATTGGGTACCGATTTGCAACCCACCATAAAGTCCAAGATAGACTCCTTGCCAGAACTAAATGTAAAGGTGTTTAGTGGAAATTATGCAAATGTGATTGGGTAAATGGATCATATGGTATATGGCCCAATTTGCTAGGTTTTTTGCTAGTTTTTTTTTTGGGAGTCATTTCTTGGATCCAGATCCTCTCAATCGAATAAGTTTTACTTATTAATCAATGTTTTAAATCATGGATGTCTAATAATAACGCATATTTAGCATTTCTGTCGATTACCTCCAAGCGTAAATTGTGTCATTATATTGATTCTTACAGCTGAATAAAATCTATTCTGGGCAACAACCAGCACATACCAGACATACATCATCTATCTATTATGTTAATATATATTAACGTTCTAATAGGTCGTCGATAAACTTTGATTTACATAGAAACGCAAACCTCTTTCTGTACAAACTGAGTGTTAGAAACAGGGAAAATGGTTTTAAATTACAATAAAAAAAAACAATGTCGTAATGGTTGATGACAAGCGCACAAGGTAATTTCCAACGTATCCGGGTTTCCCCAGGTATACCAGTAATTATTAAATGGTATCCCTGATGGATGGTAATTGTTCAGACTATCTGCCAAGGAAGACAAATGTAGTTCCCAAAGATCGTTCGTGTAATGTCTTCATCGTCACGTTCTTAGCATGACGTTTCGAGTAGTTTGGAGTGTTTTGTTCAGCGGAAGATCGATTTTATTTTAGCATTGCCGTTAACATTTCCCCATGCCATCAGACGAACACTTATGCCCCGTTGTGCTAAACTGGGGTGTTTAAAACTTTTAAATTCCCCTTCCAAGAAAAGTTTAACGAGGAAACGATGAAATTGTCAGGATGTGTTAGAGGACAGATAAGAGAGAAGCTCTATACATTGTGTCCGAATAAATCTTTTAAATTTAACTGTCACAACTTATCTAACTTTAACTGGTGTTAAAATACACTTTTACAGTTACCTGTTTCAACTGGTCTCATGATATATTTGTGTACTGGTTTTTGATAGGGTTATAGCATTGTGTATATGGTGATGCTCGTATTAGATCTACATATCGACTTGACTAGGCTTTAATTTAAGAGTTCCATTACTTTAAATCTCTTCAATTTCTGTGGGTACCAATGTTATCGTTAGCGATTTTATTTTAGCATTGCCGTTAACATTCCACATGCCATCAGGCGAACACTTATGACCCGTTGTGCTAAACTGGGGTGTTTAAACTTTTAAATTCTCCTCCCTAGAAAAGTTTAAAGAGGAAACGATTAAATTGTCAGGATGTGTTAGAGGACAGATACGAGAGAAGCTCTATACATGTACAACGGAACAGCTTTGTGTCCGAATAAATATTTTAAATTAAACTGTCACAACTTATCCAACTTTTACTGGTGTTAAAATACACTTTTACAGTAAGTATAAATAAGTTATATACAGAGAAATATTATCACAGATCTGGAGGAGTAAAAACACGAATATTTGAAAAATAAGATTTTTTAAAACTTTTAAAAGAAGACTTCCTATCAAAATCCGGAAGAACTTTATATTGTGTGGCTCCTATGAAAGACGGCCCCCCCCCCCCACTTCAAGATTGTTGTGCGGTTGAGCCAAAAAGTCTGTGTTGCTGCTCTGGTGTAATAGTTATGCGTGTTGGCAGCATGCCTGAAATTGTCACGTAGGTACATCGGTACATCATTGTGTATACATTTGTGAACACATTTGCATATGTAGAATCCCTGTCGTATGCATACTTTTCCCCACCCGAGACCAGCAAGCAAGTCATCAATGTAGGCTCGTAGATTTCGACAAATAATTTGTTTAGCAGGTCTGTTTTGAATTATTTGTAATTTTGAGTGTAGTGATTTACTGCAATTCGACCAGATGATATCGTAATAGTCCAAATAAAACAAGATAAGACTGTTATAGAGCAGAACCAACGCATGCTTGTCCTTAAATTGGCGAACAAATTGGCAAAGCCATCCGCTGGAAGATTTTGGAACAGAGCTTGGCAATGTGTGTATCCCAAAGTAAATGAGGATCTAAGTTTACACCTAACTATTTAAAAACATTAACACATTCTAGAGTAGCACAATTTACATTAGTTTGTATTCTTCTACAGCCAGCTAATATCTGGTGTTTCCAAATAACATGTATTTAATTTTACCCGTTATAGATAGAGACAAATCAGGGTTCCACTGTCTCATTGATGTGGCAACTAAGGTAAAACAACGCTGTGTCGTCAGTATATAAAACAATTTTACATTTGATAACATCCGGTAAATGATTTATGTCGATAATAAAAAGCAAGGGCCCTAAGATGTACCCCTGAGGC